>ML776649.1:2416452-2431868 GCA_009831015.1 Picea engelmannii | reverse complement strand
ACACTTCTAACTAAGGGGTGAATCTTGTGAAGAAGGTGGGCCCTCCCTTCTCACAAGATTCCCCTGAACGAAAAGCTACAGGAGGATACTCAAAGCAGTTTTATATTCATCTGTTGAAATATCACATTACAGATTGGAGGTATAGAATGCGTCCCGCTTCTCTGAAGTTCTTCAATACATAAAAACTTGGATCCCTCGAATGGTGATTTCCCCTGAATTTAAAGGGGAAATCCCTTCGATACAATCATTACAAAGAAGATCTGAATCCTATACTAAATCGGATCTTCTTTCTAAATCAGCATAGGGTGTCCTATTCTCATGCAACTGACTGCTAATACAGGAGCTGAACGAGGCATTGTTGTTACAGCTGGTGTAACAACTTCTTCTCATAACTGCTGATGCTATTTCAGCATTGCAATTCACGGGTTGTTTCAGCCACGTGAATTGCACTCTTGACTGTGTCGGCCTTAACTGCTAACTGTCACGGCTCGTGTTTCAGCATCGTGGCGGTCTCCTCTGTGTTTCAGCATCTGCACTTCTGAACTGAGTGACAGCTCCATGTTTCAGCATCTGCATCCTCGAACTATGTAGTTTCTCCGTGTTTCAGCATATGCGTCCTCGGATTGTGTAGCAGCTTCCGTGTTTCAGCATCAGTTCAACAACGACTTTGGATAGTTCTGTGTTTCAGCATCGGCCTTGAATACTATTCTGTAGATATAGACACTTATGCACTTCTAATCAATGGTTAAGTACGAGAGTGATGTAAAATATCATGCAAAACAGATTAAACGTGTAGTAATGAGAAAGGACGTTGTGTACCTTGGAATGATCAGGTGAAATGATAGTATAAGTCTAAATACAGGTGATCAGGGTATAATAATGGAAAAAAGTATGGGCAAAAAGAGTACATTGTGTGGTCCTAACATCGATGTTGTTCAAACATCAACACTCCCTCTCAATGAGGAAGACATTATTCATCATGTCAAATCTTGTCTCTGAAGTATACAAACTTTAACCACTCCCCCTTAACTAGGGAAGTATTCTTTGTTGCCATAGGAGCTCATTGAATATCCATAGTATAATATGACTTCACAACCAATGCATCCAAGTCCTATGGGTAGCTATCAAATAGCTTCAACATGTCACCATGACATCCACTACCTCGCAATGCTTATGTACCTCATCATGTGCACCTCTATGACTTCATAGCCAATACATCCCAAGGCCTATGGGTAGCTCTCAAATAGCTACAACATGTCCCCAGGACATACACTACCCCACAATTCATCTTTACCTCATCACGTGCACCCCTATGAATTCAAATCCAATGAACCCAAGGCCTATGGGTAGCTATCAAATAGATACAACATGTCCGCAGTACATCCACTACCCTGCAATGCATTTATACCTCGTCACTCCCCTTGAAGAGGGACCATGCCAAGCTATCTCTCTTATTTTCCTAGGCCCTCCTGTGAGGGAGTTAATCCTAGTCCTGCTCTAATACCATGTTGAATTTTCTATATGAGATGATATTTTATGTGAATATAATGTTACAATGATGATTGTCCCATATATATAGAACATATGGTGACCATCCATGAAAGGATGCGTCCCTTGGATAATAAATAACTTCATATTTATTATATATATATTTATACTTTGTATTATAAATATCATGTCATATATTATATGATATTATGATATTATATATATATATATATATATATATATATGGAAGAATTTCTTCCCGATGTTGTTCAAACATAAACAGGTGGGAATCTCTCCAAGTAGCAAGAAATTCCATGGAAAGGGAAAGTATAACCCTAGTAGGGGAGTTTAGACTCGTATTGAATCTTTTAGAAAAAAGGAGGAATATACATCCAAGACCCTTGTTGGGAAATTGTTGAAGGCATGATGTCGGATTGGGACCTCATGGACATGAAGCTAAGAAATCGTAAGTACACTTGGAAAAATAAGCATCTCAACCTAGATCACATCATATAAAGGTTGTACTAGTTTTTTCTCCAATTATCCATCTTTTTGGACAATGCCATCATCTCTTTTAAATGCATCCCTTCTCTATCTCTAATAATAAGCCCATCAACCTAAGAGTGGAAGAAATGAAGATCTAGGCTCCTATACCATGTAGATTCATCCCCCTTTACCTAAAATCCCAAGAAGCAATCTAAATCATAAGAACAACCTAAAGGTACCAACTAAAGGGATCTCCATCCTATGTGTGGGAACAACAATTCAAATCCTTGAAATCAAACCTCAAACATTTTGAAAAAGATTCATGGGCGAACCTACAAAGTAAAGGCAATAATGGGAAGGTTATTTAGCAAAGTTACACAAATTGTGGGTTCATATTGAAATCTATAGAAGATTATGGTATGGTGTGACACCTGTCCTAAAATTGGGAATTGATGAGTGGACACCCTAACCCTAATTTTATTTATTTATAAATATGTATTTAAAATTTAATTTTTACATTGAAACACTATAATTTTATTATTTGAAATCCAATTGAAATTTCGTATTTATCATTCCCTACTAAAAATAATTTCAAAATTGAAATCAAATTTTATATTTTCATTTAAAAATTAAATGAAATTCATATTTTCTACAAATTGAAAAATCAAATGTAATCATGTCACTCAAAATTAGAAATAATAAATTACAATTTACATCCTATAATAATAACAAATTCGTTAATTGGAGCCCATATATTAATATCAATTTACATTTATCATTATGTCAAAATTTCAATGATAAAGTTCAAAACATCAAAATAAAAAAAAAACAAAGTTTATTTTGACTTTGAAAACAGCCATAAAATTAGTGCTAATTAGCCATAAAATAACAACATCCATAAAATTAGTGCTAGTGAAAATCTATCTAGAATTTTTTCTTTCTAGGGCTTTGAAAACCTACATTAGATTAAGTGTATAGATTTTGAATAGGTGGTGAGGATAACTCTCCAAATCTATGCAAACAAACATAGAATCTTGAGTTAGGGAGAGAAATCCATTTGCCACATCACTATCCTTGACAACCCTTCTCACACAAGGGTTAATCATGAGGTCACATTGGAGCCAACGAAGTAACTAAAATTGCTTTGTTGGTCTTGGTGGATTGGTCTGGACATATTACAAATGGTTTTGAAAGACACTTGGGGATCACACGGGAGATTCACAACTCGGTCAGAGGTACCTCTCGAGGAGATTTCGGGTCTTAAACAACCTAGCCCTTGCATGTAAACTGGAATGTCAACTATTTCCCTAGGCTTTTGTTGTTGTAAGTAGTAACCTTAGCAGCCATAATATTTAGGGTTCATACACATGTGATGGCGATGGGGAAAGTCTTTGATGTACCTGGAACAAACAGTTGCCAAACTCAATCGGGATCCTTGGAGGCTAACCCATAGTTGTGTCATATAGGAATTTGCACCAAGTTGTAAGTTTGTCAAGAAGTTTTCCAACATAATTGTTCCATCCACCCTATCTCAAACCCTTTTCATATTGATCCTAAGACATTGGATTTCATCACCAACTAGTGGTTTCACTGTGAGAAGGTTTTTGTTTATATGTTTTATTCTTGGATTTTTTAGCATGTGTTTTTTTTTCCTTGTAGACCTTACGTTGAGTCTGGATATATGGCATCAGTTCTTGGAACTACCAATGAAGGAACCCCTTTTCCAGAGGAACCTTTCTTTTTTCCTTCTTTTGGAAACGTTGGTCTTCCTTATATTTCCACATTGAATCTTCTCGGAGTCACTATTGGGTTAATGGTGTGGGTTTTCTCCACTCCAGTAATCGTGAGTGATCCTTGTCCTTCGAATTCAATTCCCTCACCCCAAGAACTTCCACCTCATGTTGACTCTTCTCCTTCTTACCCCATTGTGTCTTCTTCCCTTTCTTCTCCTTTGCCTAGTGAAATATCTGAAGCTGGTAACCAAGTGGATAAGAAGAAGAAGAAAATGAAGATTAAGAAGAAGAAAAATAAGCAAGGTGTCAAACTTCCAACCACTCTAGGAAATGTTGGAAGCAATCAACCAATTATTGTCAATCAGGATGGTAATATTGATGAGGTTCACTAGCCTACCAAGAAAACTCGCAAGCCAAAATTTCCTTGCAAGATTGGTAAGGGTGACCACCTTCTTAAGGATTTCCCTAGTATTCCTAAGGTTTTAGATGTGTGATTCACAAGTTTGAAACAATCCATGTCATCATCCTTTGCAGGTCATGATAGTGACAAACTATCAACTAGTGAAAGTAAAGCTGGGGAAAAGAAAAGTAGAGTGAAGTTTCCTTGTAGGTTATGTGAAGTTAGTCATCAAACTCATGTTTTTCCTCATATGGATGAAGCCTCGAAATTGTTGGAAGACATGAATTTATCCTAGGAACAACTTCTAACTGCTTACCATAATCTCTCTCTCGACCTACCAGTGGTTGCTAAAGTGGCTGATCTGGTTTCCTCATCGGTCGATCCCACTCTTCCTTCAAAGAGTGAGTTAAAGTGGTCGATCTGGTTCCCTTGTTGGTTGATCCCACTCTTTCCTTGAAGAGTGAAGTAAAATTAGTTGATTCAATCCCATCATCAGTCGATCCCGCTCTCCCCTTAGAGATTTGCATTGGAAAAGTGGTCGATCTGATCCCATCATCGGTCTATCCCACTCTCTTGTTAGAGAGTGAAGTTGATATTGCTCATGTTTTTCTTGTTAATATTGATTCTTCCATACAAGGGGGAATTTTTCCTTCTACTGTGGAAGCCCCTCCAAGTAGTGAAGCCATTCTTTTCTATTGGCATGGGATAAATGGACCTCCTCTTCCTTCCTACGTACCTTTCCAAATCATTGTTCAGGTTTGTGGTAGGGACGTTCCTCAGACTATTGTCAATGAAGGTGCTTCTATTAGTATTTTTTCCTCAACTACTTGGCAAGATTTAGGTTTTCCTTAGCTTGTGTCAGTCACCTAGAATCTATTAGCTTTTAGAAAACGAATCATTGAACCTTTAGGGATCCTTCCGTAGTTGCCTAAGGGATCCTTCCATAGTTGCCTATTACTTTAGGAGGGAAAACCGTCTATATTGATTTTATGGTAGTTTGCGACCCCTTGGATTTTACTTTGCTCCTTGGGTGAGATATCATGTCTACGCCATGAAAGATATCATGTCCACTCTCTTTCGAGTAATATATTTCCCTCATAATGGAAAAATTGTGACTATCGATCAACTTTCATTTGTTGGTCCTACTTTGACTGCTAGCTACCATCCTTCCCTAAATGGTCCTTATGTGCAAGTGGTATCACCCCTTCCATAGGTTAATTATGTGGCAACTTGTTCCATCTGTTCAACTTTGGATGAGAATGATCCTATCATTGTATGCTCGATTTATTTTTACTTACATATGGTAGTGGACATGGTGATCTCTTCGATAGGTCTATTAGATCATGATCTCCTTAACCCTATTGCATCCCTCGACATGTATTCCTTCCAGAGCATTATTCTTTCGTCCAACAAAGATCTCTTGGAATCCATGATCGAGGTAGGTCTCTTGACATTTATTCCTTCCAAAGAATTTTCCTCTTGGAAGCCATTATCAAGAAGAGGTTGTGAGCATAGTTCTCTTTTCTGTGTCAATCTCATTAAAAAATGAAATAGAGAGTTACGAGCATAGTTTTTCTTCTCTATGGGAAGCTCGTTAAAAAATGAAATAGAGGTCTGGGAATTGAACCTAGAGAATATGAGCATAGTTCTATTTATGTTTCAATCTCGTTAAAAAATGAAAAAACCACCTCTCCTGTTAAGTCGATTCTTTCATTAGAATTCGTACTTGAACCTTCATTTCATCCACTTGGGTCAATTGATCCTCTTTCTTCCTCCTTCTCTAGTGAACATTTTTCTATTAGTAACCATGATTCTATTACGGTATAGAAATTGGAAATAGGAGAAGAGTTGGTGAATGAAACGAATCTTGGGGGGGCATGTCTCCAACCTCTGGTTATCATGTTGGAGTTAATATTCTAGCCTCTCAAAGTTGGGGGAAAAGTACGAACCACCCATGGGTATCCCTTGAAACCTTTGGACATTACGTTGGGAAGTTTCGAGAACAGTTAATTTTTAGTTTTAAGCTTATTAAACAATGAAACCAACTCCGAGCATAGTTTATTTTCTAGTTTCAAGCTCACAAAAAAATGGAACTTCCCCAAGCATAGTTTTACTTTGTTTCAAGCTTTTGTAAAAATGAAACTATCCTTGATCCTAGTTTATGTTCTAGTTTCAATCTTGTGAAAAAATGAAACTTACACTGAGATTAGTCTTTGTTCTTTCTCGTGCTCGTAAATACATGAGAATAAATTACTGAGTATACTTTTATCACTTTTTCGAACAAGTAAAAGATATACAAAAAATGAACTATTTGGGGTCTCCTTTAATCTCTTTTTAGACTCTCTAAACATGAAAATATTGCCAAGAAAAATTTGTCTATTTTCACGCTCATTAAAAGGTTATTGAAAGAGTGTCTCTTGAGTGGTAATTTATCTTTTTTCCAACCTCTTCAGACTAATTATGAAAAAGAAATACTCTAGACTTACTTGGTTAGAAGAGTTCTCCTAGGTATTGTTTTATACTTTTTCGGGCTTGGGATACTAAACTTATGATAAATTCCATCTGGAGTCTTCTTTCTAAATATTTGTAGACTCTCTAAATATGAAAACACCATCGCATTTATCCTCCCTGCACTCTTAAAATCATACAGTGAAGGACCCATTGGGATCAAACCCTTCTTTCTTCAAGTTCATTAAATATGTGAAGATGGGACTCATCAAAGATGATTTATACCGAGCATCAATTATCCTCCTCGAGCTAGTTAAACAAGAAAGAGGTACTAGCCCATCATGGTGGGGGGGAAATTTGGGAAGTGGTTCAAGTTTTTCAAAAATTATGGTAGTTTTCTTCCATCCTTAAACATGGAACATGTCTACATTATCTCGTATAGTTTGGTAATCTATTTGTCTCTGAGTAATTTGAATTCCATGTGTCATCATACTCTTTCGAATCATTCGAAGAGAATCTTTGGTTGTCATCAAGCTCTATGCATCATCATACTCTTTTGACTCCTTTGAAGAGAACCTTTGGTTGTCGTCACACTATGGTGATCATCACAAAATGTTTGGATCCTTTCCTCGTCAATTCAAATGATGCCATGTCGCGCAATGTTCAAGAGAAGTATAAACCTTACAACCACTCTGCAGTATTCATACTTGTGTCATTTTTTCCCCATTTGATCATTCACTATTCATCACTATCCTAAATTTGTTTCATGTCATTGATGGGGGATACATCATGGCCCTCCTTCAACGAGTCCATTCCTGTCAACTTCATCACATTATCCAGGAATCACACTTAGAAAACAATTATTACCTTGGAGCCTGCATGCCTCAATGGCAGGTTTCCTCATTTTCGAAAGTGGGTTTATATCATTGACCTTTGATCAAAAGATTCCACTGAGTGTTTGACTTTATCTCATTGATTCAAACCCATTGGATTGTACTAGGGTACCTTGGGAGTCCTTGACATCACTGATGATTTCCATTGCACTTGTTAACGATATACATTAATGACCGATAATCATGTGGTTTCTATCATGTTCGACATCAAGACATCTATTCACATGGATAGAATCATACCATTTCATGGATCTGGATGAAGACCTTGGGTTGGGCACTCATTATGTTATGTGCTTTGCCTAGGTTGCATTGGAGATCATATGACACTATTGTATATAGTGTCACATACATCCACTGTATTGGTTTGTGGCTATGTTGTTTTGTCATATCGTAGCTCCACAATGTATTCTTTGGTGGCTACAACTTGATTGATTCATGGAGATATGGATCCATATTGTATGTTTGGTGGTCATATCCTTAGTTAGTACTTTCATGGATCTGTAGTTTATTGGTCAGCAAACATGCTTTGAGTTAGCTTGTACCGAGCATGGATATGCCTACCGCGAGATGCTTTATATATATATATTGTTTGATGTTTATTTGCAGCTTCCATCCATCTCTCTTATTCCAGCACCCCTTGCATATTTAAAATGTTCCGGCTATCAATGTTTCTTCCAATATCACATTTTAGGGGGAAATCTGTTATACGTAAAATTTTCACACTGCCTAGTGTCGTACTAAGTGTCACACTTATGTCACTATTTCATTAAGTGTCGCACTTATGTACAATTGTGTTGATGAGTGTTGTAATTCCAAAAATAAACTTTCCTAAGTGTCACATTTATGTTTCATCACTCTGACATTGTGGAACAACACTTTGTCAGCATCCCTAGCCATTAGAGAGAAGAAAAAACCATCTTGAAGGTTGAAAACATCACTTTTTCGCTCAATTTTTGGCCTAGTTGGAAGAGGGACTCCCCCTACCATGTCTTAGGGATAATCCTCCCTCTCTTATTAGTTATAAGGGAGTGTCTTGGATGCCATTCCTTCCACTCTAGGGGAGTGTCCTTCTTGTTAGGACAATTTTAACCAATTCCTCCTTTTATGTGGGAACATTTTTGAGGATCTTTGGGTTGTTATGGTTTGAGATGACTCTTGACTTCGAGTTCCTCCATTTTGGGCATTCAATACTAACCTAAGGAGGAATATCCTTAAACATTCCTGTGATTACTTATGTTGTTTAAGCCTCCCAGGATCCTATATAAACTAGGGCTCTCAAGGTTGAAGAAAATTCATGAAACATACCAAAATTTTGATCTCAAACTTCAGGAGTATTTTGGAAATAAACATAAGGGGATCGAAAGTATAAGTGTGGAGGAACACTTGAAACACACCATGGCTGTAAGTTGTTCATGTTTCTTATATCAATAAACTTAACCTATTTCCATACATCTATCGTATTCATTCTTTCTTCCATGTGTCTACTTGTATTATCTGACATTAGGTAGTAGGGGTAGAGAGTTTGTCTATCCTTTTTGCAATTTCATCTTCATGTTCAAGGTGTGGATATGGATTTGAAGCTTTGGAACAATGAGGACAAACTATGGGAAAAGATACCATTCCTCTCTCTCTCTCTCTCTCTCTCTCTCTCTCTCTCTCTCTCTCTCTCTGCAAGTAAATAAACGAAATAGGTGGAGTTTGGAATGTTAGTGTCTATTTGTTAGAATTTTCTTAGTTGAAGAAAAATCAACTAAGGATATCTCAACCTGTACGCAGGGTGAGATTTCCCACAAAACTGGATCTTTCAGAAGCCTTTGTTCTAAGATTCAATGAAAAATCTATCTGAAAAACTATCAAAAATAGATGTTGAACTCCAATTTGATGAGAGTGAACCAAGAGAAGTGAATCAACTTCAAGTCTGGCACATCCCTAAAAATGGATGACAACTTAATAAATGCCAAGATGCAATGAAAAAGGATCTAGTTTTCCTCTGCTAGGTTGAATGACCATCTAGGTGAAAACAAATTTCCACAACATTTCTCTCAAAATCATCATCCCAATCCTATAATGATTCAACTACAATACATTCAACCATAATTCTGCCAATGTCTACCATCTATAGACTGTTGATGCCCATTTGGCAATTTGTTTTTTTCCCATTTGATGATTTATTTTGTTGCCCATCTGGCAATTTGTTTGCCCATACGAAAATTTTGTTCTATTTTTCATATGGAGATTTGTTTTCTTCCCCATATGGATATTTTGTTTGTTGTCCATTTGGTGATTTTTCTTATTGCTCATCTCAAAAATTTTCTTTGTTTCCCATCTAGCGATTTTTTTTTGTTTCCCATCTAGCAGTTGGTTTTGTTTCCCATCTAAAAAAAAATTATGTTTCCCATATAGAGATTTTTTTTGTTTCCCATCTGGTGATTTTCTTTGTTTCCCATCTGGTGATTTGTTTTCCCATCTGGAAATTTTTTTTTGTTTCCCATCTAGCAATTTGTTTTTTTGTTGAAACTTTAAGTTTGAAAACCATCATCAATTCCTCCCTTTGTGAGTTGAAAGGATAGACAATAGGTGGTTTTTGGTTGATCATGAACCATCTTCATTTGATTTGTGGACTCCCCACCTTAAGGTGCATGAGAGTTTCATCATTTTAATCCCTCCTTTAAGGTGAAAGCCTAGTACCATACTCATTTCACTATCTGTTGCAAGACACTTCTTTACTCAATATTGAATTCTATAGTAAGACTTATATAATCGTTTATCTATTGATGACCATTGCCAAGGATTGATCCACTCATAGTGAATGTTTGATATTGTAGGTTTTTTTCACTTGGAGCATTTATTCATTGCATGATTCTTCTTGCTATAATGTTGATAAGGATGGCGATCAAAATATTGATCTTTCATGTGGCCAGTTCAATTGCAATGTTAGCACTTTTTTTTGTCTTCTTTGATTTCCAATATCTCTTTATCAAGAAATCCTCCACTCACAACCTTAATTGGTTTGGAGTAATTTGAGATATAAAATCCATTGTATTTTTCATATCCTAAACCATTTCGATGTTTGTTGACTTGTATTTATTCACAAGGTCTGGTGATTGTCTTAGAGAGAGAAAGATGAACTTGTTCATGCACAACTTCATTGTCAATTTGCACTGGTATTTGAAGTTGGCTCACTGAGTTTATCTTGCACTGAAATTTGATCTAAATCATCATCAACATTATTGAAAAGAGGATTGTTCTGAATAAGGACTAGTTCATAATGTTGATAATCCTTTCATTGAATTTATTATGAAAAAAATGAGTCTGAGTTTGAAAAATTTCTACTTAGTCTTACGTCACTTGCAAATAAGTTAGAATAGATGGAAGAGTTGCTTTGTTGAGTATGATTGTGTTGTATTCAAAAATGATTATTATATCATGATAAGAAATAGAACACACAAGACAGAACCAACAATATGAAAAAAAAGGCCTCAAGCCATCTTCTTCAATTATTCACACCAAAGTTACAAATATATAGTACAATGGGTGATGCCACCTCATAGAGAGATTTACTCTAGATCCTAATACTGTGTGTGGTGACTAGGATAGGAAATATTAACTAAATCATTGAGTCATCACTTGAGTATAATTCACTATTATCCTAAATGAATAATACAATTTAAGGTGAAAATAAGACTTAGTGACTATTAAGGAAATCTATAGGCTAAAAAAAGGGATCAATGGAAGAACCACCCAAACACAGGTTAGGTAGAAAACAATCTAGGACATTTATGCCCGCCTTCAAGATTCACAGCCCATCACTTCAAAGGAACCTTGTCATAATCTACCTTCAATCGAGACATGAGGAAAAGGTTTGAGTGAATGTACAAAAGATCTTTTTCTTTGAAGATTGAAGCATATTTCTCTTGATTGAATGGATGAAACCATAGGTTCTACAACTCTCTTTTCCACTGAAGCACTGCAAACCTATAAAATAATTCTAGATTCAAGGGTTTGAAACTCTGGATTTTGGGTACGATAATATGACCGTGATTAAGAGGCTTTCTCCTATCAATGAGTGCATTTACATTTCTAAATGCACCATCTTTTGTGATAAATGAAGTAAATTGGTTCTTTAGCTCCAAGAGCCCCATCAGATCAAAACAAATAATTGAAAATGTTTCTCTAAACCATTGGACATATCATTGTTGTTGTTTGGAGCCTTCCTCTTACCCCCAAATGTAGATATACACACCTCATCATAGTACTTTGGATTTATGGCATAGGATAAATAACGCAGATGGGTATTGTATTTCTTCCAATGTCTATTAATTATTATTTCCTTTATGTTTCCATACAAAAGAGGCTCCTACTCTTCAAGAAATTTTCAAATTATTTCTAACATATAATTAGTTCCCTCATAAATGTCACTTAACCTAGGTGCATCCAAATCACAAAGTCATAATAAATCAACTAATGGATGTGTTATAGAAACATAAATCTCAACTTGGACCCACCAAGCCTCATCAAGAATGGTATCTCTAACTAGGACTATTTTTTCAATCACTACTTTGTTTCCATGTTTTCCATTGTAGACTAAAAACCACTGGAAGAAAAAGCTGACGATGTTGGGTATGTGTTATATTATTTGCACAATTAGTCCCACACATGGTTTTGGGCAGTTTTTTGACCCATTGTAATATAATTCTAGTTAAGGAATCTTGTTGGCATAGGGGCAGACCCAAGGTTCAACACTTCAGCAGTGCACCAACAAAACCTTAACTACTAGCTCTTTCGGCAACACATATGAAGCAGGTGAAGTCTCACCCGGGGTAGAAGCAGGGGGGGTTACAGGACTTAGGTGTCTGTAACCAAGTTGGGACACAGATTTGTGATTACAACACTTCGTAGAGTATTCTATTAACACTTACAAGATGATATGCATTAGTTCATTAGCTCTTGTTAACATCGCAGAAAAAACCCTACCATGGATCGGTGCAATAACAATTAAGAATTTCAACCATTTAGCACATAGCATCAAGTTAGATCTATCATTCATTCATCCTTAACACAAATAAAGAACTAATCATCAACAGATCTATCTATCATACATAATCATCAAGGAACTAGGCAAATAAACAGCGTAAATAACACATCACAAAGCATATCAAAGACACAATATATACGTGGTTCACCCAGTGTGGGGCTATGACCACCAAATACTTCGTCTTCTTTATTATTCTTCAATCTCTTACATTCATTTTCTCCTGTGCACTAAGACACAGAGATGATCTTGCAGAGGACAGGAGATTTGCACACTACGCACCAGATCATCCTTCCCAAAACTAGGTCATGGCACAAAGCCCACTTATTTATTGAGAACAGAGCCTTACATACACATTTTGTTGCACAAAGAACTCAGAACTACTTGCACTTAGACTTGCAAGATATTGACCCCCTCTACATTACATTCTTACATTTATTTATGCTTTTACATTTCCTTACAAAAAGGTGTACACATGGGTAAACCCATGGGACAACATCCCATAACCGATTACAAAAACCCTAATGCACCCCTTGCTGGGTTCACAAAGCCCATAAAACAAGTGAGATCCATGATCTCAATTCTACCTGGGCGCTCCATCTTCGACCAACATGTCGAAGTCCAAAAAGTGCTCAAACCTGGCCAGATTTCCTCAAACCTTGGTCGAGGGCCAACAGGCCCCCAACACTCACCTGTGACTCATCATGAGTCATTCAGGTTTGGGAAACACTGCTTCAAAGGCCTTGAGCTTAGTTTCAGTTGCCTCAACTTTCTGCTTCGCATGAGTCTCCTGCTCGGCGAACTCCTGGATTGTCTGGTTTGTAATAGGCCTTCCAGGCATTGTTCCACTGTTGCAACCACTTGGTCCAGTTGCAAGCCTTGTCCTTCAATTTCTTCAAATAATTTGTAGGGTTCATCCTGCACTAGTTGCAATTTCTACATGACTTCCATTACTCTGCGCTGGATGGAAGTAATCTATTGTTGGGTTGTGCGTTACTCTTGTGATCTTTTCATTCTCTCAACTGCAATAAGTGACTTCATTTGTGCCTACATGGAGAAGGCATGCTGCTGCACCTCCTGTAACTGTGCTTCAAGCTTCCTCAGCTCTAGATCTTCTGTGAGGCATTCGTAAGTCTTCACACTTCTATCTCTCAGTTGTTTGCATTCTAAGGCGAGGGACCTGATCCTTCCAACTGTGCTCCTAGAGGCTTCCTCCCTATGATCGCGCACCTCCTTAGAAGTGCTTGGTACTGCTTGGATATCCAACACTGTTATCCTCACTTGAAGCTACTAGATGGCCTCAATGAGCTTCATCACTTGAACCTCGACTGCCTCATGTTCCTCCTGTGCCAAGCCTGACACAGAGTGAAGTGATTTGCTCACCACTTCTTTGAACGCAGTCTACTCTACGAGCAACTGGTCCTTTTCTCTTTGTATCTTCTCTTTGTCCTCCTCAACCATCACCTGAAACTCATCTTTCTCATTTTCGTAGGCGGTTATGCAGTACCACGCAACTTGTAGTTGCTCTAAGATTTCCTCTTTCTCTTGCTTCAAGGCTTCTATAGCCTTCTCCTTTTCTTCTTGGACTTTATGAATATGATCCTCTGTTGCATCTGTTAATCTTCTCAATTGGGCTGGCTCATCCCCCAATTTTGTGGTCTCTAATGAGGAATTCACAGTAGGTACTGCATGGACAAATAGAATAGCCTGATGTATCTCCTTTATGTTAGAAAAAACAGGATCGCAGAGCAATAAAATAAAACAAATGTAGAAACAAAACACAGAAGACACGCAATACAAGAGAGACACTGATTTATGTGGTTCACCCAGTGTGGTCTACGTCCACCAGAGAAATTGCTAGGTCCTTCCTTTATTATTATCCAGCAAATGAAGGGATATAACCTACAACAAAACCCGCTGTAAATTCCTCTTATTTCTCTCACAAACTCCTCTCTCAGAATACAATATTCACCACCATCCATAGCCGCGATACATTTCCCTCATAAAAGAGGGTTTCCTTCTAGGGAAAAAAACCCTAACATAATCTCTACCATTAGATCTGCGACCTTATAATGAACGGTCCAGATTTACAATGAAATTACAATATACTTTTACAAGGCAATTTTTCCTTCGGGGACTTCGCCCCCAAACCCCCGCTGGGGGCCCGCTTGCCCCTAGACCCCCCAGCTGGGGGGATAGGCCCCCCGGACCCCGCAGAGGGGGTACCCCCCCTCTACACTCCCCCACGTGGAAGAGTGTACATACTTCTGGGGTGTAAATACTTCATGGGGTATAAACACGGCTGAAAGTAAAAGACCTATAAATCAGGAAGATAATCAGGCCCCACAACCAACAATCTCCCACTTGGAGACTGATCTCAACAACTCCACCACTGCTGTATATGATGGACTCTGAACCTTCTTGGTCCTAGCAAATTTCTCATTTTCATCTTCATTCTTGAAGACCAACTGAAACTGATAAAGAACTCAGTTTCTCCCTGGTTACTCCGTTTGTTAACATGTCTGCAGGATTCTGGCTAGTGTGTATCTTTTCGAGCTTCAATTGTCCATCTTCCAAGGTGGATCGTATGAAGTGGTACCTCAACTATATATGATTAGTCTTCGAATGGAAGGTTGAGTTCTTTGCAAGGTGAATGGAACTTTGACTGTCACAGTACAGCTTGTTGTTCTCCTGCTTCTTTCCCAATTCCTCCATAAACCTTTGTAACCAAATCATCTCTTTACTAGCCCTTGTAGCAGAAACATACTCTGCCTCTGTTGTTGAAAGTGAAATAACCTTTTGCAGTTTTGAAATCCAACTTACTGTTGTTCCACCTATAGTAAAAACATACCCTGTGGTGCTCCTCCTGCTGTCTTTATCACCTGCCATATATGAATCAACATATCCCTGTAGAAAAGTGTCTGAACCTCCAAAAC
>ML776649.1:2380610-2413902 GCA_009831015.1 Picea engelmannii | reverse complement strand
GATAACACCAACAACATCATCAAATTTTAAAGTATTTGAACCAGAGATAGAGTTACTTACATCCATGACCAAGCCATTCCAGCTTTCTGGCAATGAGCACAAGATTAGAAGAGCCCTAACCTCATCATCAAAGTCCACTTTTATAGAACTTAGTTGATTAATAACCGTATTAAATTCATTTAAATGATCTAAAACAGACCCACCTTCTGACATCTTCATATTAAATAATCTCTTCATTAGAAATACCTTATTCGATGCCGAGGTTTTTTCATACAATTTGGCCAACGCGTCCATCAAACCCTTCGTTGTCTTTTCTTTCAAAATATTGAAAGCCACCGACGCTGCGAGGCTCAGTCGTATCGTTCCTAGAGCCTTTCTGTCAAGAATCTCCCATTCTTCATCCTTCATGGCCGTCGGCTTCTTTGCTACTCTGCTCAATCGTAGGAATAGATCCTTTTGATATAAATAGTATTCCATCTGCATCTTCCATAACTGGTAGTTTTGGCCGTTAAATTTCTCGACCCTAAACTTTCCATCTTCCAACATTGCTCCCACTCGAACCAGGAACCCTCTTTTCCTGCGAGTTACCTTATGCTCTGATACCAGTTGTTAGAAAAAATAGGACCGCGGAGCAATAAAATAAAACAAATGCAGAAACAAAACATAGAAGACACACAATACAAGAGAGACATAGATTTGCGTGGTTCACCTAGTGTGGGCTACATCGACCAGAGAAATTGCTAGGTCCTTCCTTTATTATTATCCAGCAAATGAAGGGATACAACCTATAGAAAAACCTGCTATAACTTCCTCTTATTTCTCTCACATTCTCCTCTCTCAGAATACAATATTCATCACCATCCATAGCCATGATACATTTCCCTCATAAAAGAGGGTTTCCTTCTAGGGCAAAAAACCCTAACATAATCTCTACCGTTAGATCTGCAACCTTATAATGAATGGTCTACATTTACAATGAAATTACAATATACTTTTACAAGGAAATTTTTGCTTCGGGGGCTTCGCCCCCGAACCCCCACTGGGGGCCCGCTTTCCCCCAACCGGGGGGATAGGCCCCCCAGACCTTGCAGAGGGGGTACCCCCCCTCTGCACTCCCCTGCATGGAAGAGTGTACATACCTCTGGGGTGTAAATACTTCATGGGGTATAAACACGGCTGAAAGTAAAAGACCTATAAATCAGGAAGATAATCAGGCTCCACAACCAACACTTTAGTTCTTTCTCAACCTTCCATACAAATCCTCCTACTTCGCTCCATATCTATGAAAGAGATCTTTGGACGCATCCTCCATCACTCCTAGGACTAGACCGATGACATACTCTGTGAGTGTGGACTCTAGCTGGGGCTTACTGGCGTGGGTCTTCTTTCTTGGTGAAGGTTTCTGTAGAGAAAACTTCCTCTTCTTCGGTGTTTCTGTCTCGGTAGGGGGATCCTTCGGTGATTTAGCTTCTCCTTCTTATTGTTTTTCTCCTTCATCCCCTCCTCCTTCTCCATTTACTTCATCTCCTCCTCTTGGCGAGCCAGATCCATTTCCTCCCGAGGTACTGTCCTCCTCATCAGTATCTATATTCTGGACTTCCTTCTTTTTCTTCTTTTTCTTCGCACTGGTCTATTCTGCATGCTCAAACCGGGTGACCAAGGGAATTCCTATAATGTCAGCATCAGAGAGTTTGGCATCAGTGGCAGGTGTCTAAAATTCCTCTAGCCATTCATTCGTGATCTGCGCCATGTCTTCATCTATCAGCTTGTAATAATATTGTAGCTCCTCCTTGCTCTAATCTCTATGTGCGGTGATATAGATGAAATGTGGATCTGTTCAGAACTTGGCTAGCGGTCTGTACTGGTGAAGGGTGCCTAGTGTCATGCATAGAAATGACTCGATGGAAACCTTTAGTCATTGATAGTAGGCATGGAACACAGTGTTCGACTACCATTGCTTCGACATGTCATTGGTGTACCACAAGGTTGAGAAACTAGCATCCAACGACTTCAATGGTTCGATCTCCAGGAAGGTGGCTCCTTCCGGCATTTTCCAAGTGACAAATGTAATCAATATGAGCAGCCAACTAAATTGGAACTTGTATGCTTCATCCTGAGCTTCGTGACAGTCTTTATCAAGCTCATTGATGAGGTAACTTGCTCAATTCATCTACATCCCCTCCATGCATTTTCCTGCAAGGTCCACCATGAACCCGGTGACTTGCGTGGGGTGATTCTTTCTTACGAGCTTGCCAGTTATGAGTTGGCAAGCGAGGCTCACTGCACCATCCTGGATAGAGGCTACCTTGTAGCCCCACTTTCCCTTCTCGACTTCGCCATAAGCCTCCTTGATGCGCTGTTCTAGGGAGCGATCTGAGGCCTTCTCTGTGTAAAATTGCTGAGGGCGGGTCCCTGCATGCTCAATCCTGTAATCAGGTGGATCAGCACTGGATCCATAGTAATTCATTGGTCAAGCCACAGGTATGCACCATGATAGCGTGACAAGAGGAGTTTAACGCAAGCATTAACCTCCTGGTGTCAGACAAAATGGGGAATATTCATGACATTCAATATCATGGAATGCACGAGATCCTTAATCCAAGGTTGGGAGACAATGTGAGGCTTATTCCCAATTGTCTTTGTCAAGTATCTATGAGGTGTGAGCATGGTGTAGTTCTTTCTATCTCCAAGGTTAAAGTCATTGTTCTTTAGTGCTAAGATCCGTCCCAAATCACTTCCAACTATGCATATTCCCTTCAGAATGTACATGGTGATCAAAGTGTACTTGAAGTCCCATGGGATGCTATCGCGGTTAATCATTCCAGCCAAAGGAGGAATATAATATGGTAATATCAAAAGGATCTGCTTCGCATTCGCCAGATTGCTACGATGCTTACTTTGTTTCTTGGTCGTGGGGTTGGCACGGCCCGAATGTCATCCAGTCGAAGGGGAAGCCTGGAGTCCTCTGGTCGACGATGCCTGGACAACTTCAGACATAGCTTTATCAGCCATAAACTTCTTAATAACCTCCTCGATGGATTTCTCTAATTGAGTGCGCTTGACTGACATTCTCACTGTTAACAAATAGGTCGGGGTAGGAGAACAGATAAGTGGGATAGAAAAATGGACAACGATGTCTGGTAACACGGATCGACACACAATCACTTCTCTTCTTCTCTTAGATAATCATGGGTAGAAAAAAGTGGTCCCGATGCAACAACCAACAGGTTAAATAAGCGGGGTAGCATAATGGACTCTTCCAATGGGCAGAAATGCTTCCATCAATGCGAATATGTCTGTTATGAAGTGGTCTCAACGTTCTAAATGTAGTCCATCCGCTGATAAATTCATTTTCTAGTCGTTTTGTAGTGTCGTTCTAACGGTCGGGATGTCTCAAACAGTCATATAGCTTCGCTAGGGCGAAGTCCCATTCTGCACAGTTCTGTTGTTCCAGCGAGGTTCAAATCGTGCAAACCTACCTCCTGTGAAGTCTTCCATCTATTCTTTGTAGCTTCATGTAGATTTTCTAACTTGGCTTTCTTCTTATTGAGATTCCTTTCCTTCTTCCATGTAATATGAGTTTCTCTAACTGTTTCTGGATTCCTCTTTCCATTCTTGTTCTTATCTTCTCTTATCATAGTGACTTTGCACTGCTGATGTGCTCTCAAAGGGGTCAAAGTTAGTATCCCTTCTCTTATTAATTCTGGGGTGGGTATTCTTCTTTCTTGCATGGATAGGTCCTTCAAATATTCTTGTGATAATTCTCTTTCCTTCTGTTGCTTCAACTTATCCTCTCATTCTTCTACCAGTCGACCTATTTTTCTATCTATGAAATCCCTTAGTTATTTTTTTTTTTTTCCTATAGCTTCTTCCTCTGCTTTCCTTCTGATCTGATCTTTCTCAATCCAAGTCTTTCCTAACAAGAGTGGGAAAGGGGCGTTATTCTCAACAAAATTAATGACTTCAAATTCTTCTTCAGTCGATGTTCCATGAACAATAATAGGTACATTAGTAATTCTTCCACATAAGGTTATCACATTTCCTTTAAACAAGCCTATTCTTCCTAGTGAAGGTCTTACAGTAGGTTTTCCCAAAATTTCCCAAGTTTCTTCTGTCATAATATTTACTTGTGTTTCTTCATCCAAGACACACTCTATGTCAAAATCTTATATTCTTGTACTTATGCGTTGTTTTACTTTCAGGATCTCTGGTAAACTGACATCTTTGGGATCATTCATTGTTTTGTTCAACTGTAATAGCATAGTCTAGGCTTTCTCTGATTCTTTCTCTTTATTATTCTCTAACGTACCCTTAGTTTCTTGGTAGTTTTCTTGTCTCCTATTCATCCTTTCAACTTTAGGAATCTTCCTTGGACAATCCTCAACTTCATGACCAAAAATTTTACAACAACGACAAGTAGGGCCTGTACCAGGGCATTCCTTAGCAAGATGTCCCGGTCTTCTGTAGTTATAACATAATGCCAATCCTCTCTTTCTCTTTTATGTTCCCCAACTTCTTCTGTACTGCGCACTAGGATTACAATGCTGGACATATAATCTGCAAAAATTCTTTCTAGGTTCCTGCATCCACTTATTAGTCCAAAAATTCTTTCTATGCATAGGAATAATATATCTTTCTTCATTTCTATCAAGTGTATTCAGATCAACTCTTTCTTCCAACTGTGCCCTATTTTTCAGACTAGGACAGAATCTATTAAACATAACTAAATGCATGCTTTCGAAACAAAAATTTTCACTTGTCTTACTCTTATCAAAGCACAAATATTTACCTCTTTAAGATCTTACCTCTTTTCTTCAGATCAGATTTATTTCTTATCACAAAGCTTCACAAGTCAAGTAAAATACTACACACTTCAGCAGCAGATCTATGCACATAGCTTCTCTTTTTTTACCTCAGTTCCCAGCAATCACAGTTTCAAGTCCCGATAGCAGAACCATTTGTTGGCACAGGGGTAGACCCAGGGTTCAACACTTCAATAGTGCACCGAAAAAACCCTAACTATCGGCCCTTTTGGAAACACCTACGAAGCAGACGAAGTCTCACCAAAGTTAGAAGAAGGGGGGGTTACAGGACTTAGGTGTCTATAACCAAGTTGGGACACAGATATGTGATTACAACACTTTGCAGATTATTCTATTAACACTTACAAGATGATATGCATTAGTTCATTACCTTTTGTTAACATCGCAGAACAAACCCTACCATGGATCGGCGTAGTAACAATTAAGAATTTCAACCATTTAGCACATAGCATCAAGTTACATCTATCATTCATTCATCCTTAACACACATAAATCACTAAGCATCAATAGATCTATCTATCATACATAATCATCAAGGCACTAGGAAAATAAACAGCATAAATAAGACAGCACAAATCATATCAAAGACAGAAGATATACGTGGTTCACCCAGTGTGGGGCTACGTCCACCACCTGCTTCATCTTCTTTATTATTCTTCAATCTCTTACATTCATCTGTTCATGTGCACTAAGCCACAGATTTGAGCTTCGCAAAGGACAGGAGATCTGTGCACTGCACACCAGATCCTCCTTCCCAAAACTAGGTCACGACACAAAGCCCACTTCTTTATCGATCATAGAGCCTTACATACACATTCTGTTGCACAAAGCACTCATAACTACTTGCACTTAGCCTTGCAAGCTAGTGACTCCCTCTACATTACATTCTTACATTTATTTATACTTTTACATTTCCTTACAAAAATGCCTAAACATGGGTAAACCCATGGGCCGATATCCCATAACCCATTACAAAAACCCTAATGCACCCCTTGTTGGGTCCACAAAGCCCACAAAACAAGTGAGATCTGTGATCTCAGCTTCGCCTGGGCACTCCATCTTCGACCAACATGTCGAAGTCCAAAAAGTGGTCAAACCTGACCAGATTTCCTCAAAACTTGGTCGAGGGCCAACAAATCTAATTTGGGTTGACATATTAGATTCCTTAACTGGAATTATATTACAATGGACCGAAAAAACCACCCAAAACCATGTTTTGGACGCCGCAGAATCATATATATTGTATTGTAAATGGTGAATTTAAAAAAATTAGAGTTAGAGGTGGGTCTCTAAACATTTTTTGATTTTCCCATTTAAGGGTTTCGAGGGTAAATGTCTGAGAATTGTGTATGAATGTTATTTTTTTCTTTTCTATTTTATAAAGAATCTATGTGTGCATTTCTATATTGTAAAGGTTTAAAACTCACAAACTACATGTCTACTAACCACTTGTTCATTATATAATGGGATGTAAATATAGTTTCTCCAAACTTTAGAGTTGGAGTTTGGTAAATTACTTATACAAAGATTGTGCATGTTGGTGGTTGGTGATAAAAATAAGAATTTCTCTCACCTTTTCACATATTATTTTCATCCATCAAACTTCAACAACAATGGATTTGAAAGAAAGAATTAAACAATGGACCACACATGGATTCAAAAAATTAATACGGTCATATCTTTACCGAATATCGCCCCAACTACTTTGCATGAACATGCATTATTTGTGATGATCTATATGATATTTGAAAGGCCCGCAAATTCAATTTCCCTTGAAATTTAATTAGAAATCTATCCAATGTTCTTGTCCTCCCCATAAGCATCTATTTCTCTCAAGAAGTATGGTTTAAATGAGACATTACAACAATGTTTACCAATAGCCTATTGGCCATATTAGTCCAACCATAAAAAATTATAATAGAGATGCCATTGCAACTTCCAATGGAATGAATCAGTTCCAACACTCTCTCCATAATCAATCTCTACTTCCATAGAGGTGTAGTGTGGACTTTATCAAACTGTGGCCCCTTATCAACCCAAGGATCCTTATTAACCACTATAAGCATTTCTTAGCAATATGGATACCACACTATATTGAAGGGTATTCCACATGAAAATATGGCTCTTCCTACCATAGTGTTTGTTTCATCCCTCCCTCCCATGTCAAACATTTTTTCCAAGGATCCATTATTTAGTCTTTTGTAGGCTTCTTCAATGTTTAAGGTTCATTTCCCTTTTTAAGATTGTTTGTCTGTTGCTCCTCCTTTCTTTTCTGGATAAGTATACAACTTATTTCTCTACTTGAAATCCTTCTACATCCTTTTGGATGATTTTTTGGAAATGTCCAACTACATAATTACAAAGATAAACAATTTGGGCCTTAACCCTTGTATATAGGCCTATAAAATTTATTTTTCACTTGTTACAATTCCACCAGTAGCCCCAACTCGAGTTCTTCTCCTTCTTACCAATATTTTTCACATGCTTCCATAGGGGAGAATCAACATGAAATTTTTGTTGTTGATCTTCTCAAAGGTCATCGCTTCCTCTCCCTCGACCACTCCTCCCACAACAATGTCCATGCCTAGGTTGAGATGATGAACATGAGGCCATTGGAATAATAAATAACGTGTTTGCAATTGGTAGTGTATTTCTATTGATGGTGTAATTCTAGAAACAATTGTTGGTGAGATGATCTACTACAACCTAGGCCCTACGTCAAAGAAACTTTCATTATATTAGATAGGCCACAATCTAGAACCTTTAAATTCTCCAATGAACAACTCTTTGTAGTTGGAATAGGGTTGTATGGTCCATAACTCTTCAAGTTTCCTCAAACACATAAACATGTTGCTAATATAGCCATATACATTGAACATCGAGTCCACTAAAGTATAAAATGTAGATAACATATTATACAATGGATGGATTTGATGGTTGGCAACTTGGCAAGTATTTTTTCTTCAAGAATCATTGTCCAAGATTAACTAATTTCTTTTCTCCAAGATTAAATTAGTGTGCCAAGTGCCTCTCTCACTAGGAACTGATGTTCCATTTTCATTATGAATGAGCATAATTGGGCCTCTCTCATACATGTTGTTATCTCTGTATTGTTCATTGTGAGAAAACAAAGGCTCGGTAGATTGGTAAATAAAAACACAAGGCTTGGGGTTATTGAGGTTTTATTTGTCCAAAGGTCCATATCATGTGAGCCCATCCTCTCCTTTTCTCTCCAAGAGGGACCTTGAACTCAAGGAAAAAAAAGTTAGAAACAAAATAACCCTAATTAGGTGTTGGTTTATGAGTTCATGCTAGAATAATTTCCAACGGATAGAAATGGTTCCTGACTTTCATGAATCATTTTTTACCATAAAAAATTATTCCCCCATCACCTTGAACAATCTTACAAAAAACACCATACCTACCAAGATCATAAATGAATCGAAAAGTCATAAAAAAATTCGATTTCCAAATGCAAAAATAAGACAATTCTATTATGAATATGTGAATCCATGTCTCCATAGCAATTCAAGAGTGAATACACCACTTCATTTAGGCAAATTGTGTATCTCTATTATTTAGGAAATGTGCATTCCAGGATGGAAATGGGTGAATTTAGAAGCCAATTAATGGAAGAGAAGAAAAGATAAACCTAAATAACAACGAGGACTAAAATCATGAAGTTTGTAGCTCAAGGTAGGGGATAGAGACACTAAATTCTTCCACCTATAGGAAAATCCTTTCAAAATTAATATCTCCATATATTTGATCACTTTCTCAAGTGGGGATAAGATAAAAAAAAATCAACCAACTAATAATAACAAGTCACTCCTTGTTGACTCAGGAAAATGTCCCAAGTCCACTTTCACACAAAACTCATTGGATGAAAATAGCCAACTTAGAGTTTCCACCTTTAAGATGATTCCTCTAGCTTGAAGCATTGGGTTACCATTTTTTTAGTTTTTTGTCTATAATTTATTTTTTATGCTTTTTAAGAATAATATGTGTTGGGGGTTTGAATAGATAAACAAAATTTCTAAATTAAAATAGCTATAATGAAATATATATGCTCAAGTAACGGAATTGTTAAAGTTATTCAAAAATCAATATACACATTTCTATTCTTCCATTGTCCCAGATACATTGTATTATTTGTTACGAGGATAAATCTCTTTATGGCTAGGGTAAACCACAACAGACGAAAATGACTGCAGAAATCAACTCTATCCTCAAATATGCTATATAAACCAATATTCTAGAGAGATAAGATAAAAGGCCTACCTCGTCCATACATTCGATGAAGTCCACCGTTGAGCACTTTGACCCAAAGCAATATACCTGCAACTAGTTCTCAACAACCAAGCAAAGAAAGCATATGGTGATAATATAAGATGTTATCACATTAGATAGCATAATCCATTAATATACATAACAAATACGCCCATGGATAATAATTCAAATATTTGTGAGATATCAATTAGACAGGAAAAGAGTATTTCTATTAATATATGATCAACAGAAGTAAGAAAGTTACAGACTTCTGTGTCAGCATGGTTCGGAACCGAGAAGCTAAGTTCCTTCCAGTTGGGCCTCCACCACTTCAATCCTCCACCAAAGGCAAGATCGTAGAAGAGAGACAATGAGGTTCTCAATCAATAAGGGAATATCTTGGGGGATGAACATTGTGTTCAAACTTAAAGGACAAAGGGATATAGACTCAATATGAAGTAAATAATTTCTCTAGAGTAACTTTGCTCTCAAAGTGGAATTCTTTCTCCTTTCTTTCCATAGCTTGGAATTGGCCCATTTATAGCCTTCAAATGGAACTAAAGGGTCGAGTCGAAATGTTTCCAGTATATGGAAGGCCAAGGATCATAGATCTCCTGTCGTGACATGGAAACCCGACACCAATTTTCATTTTTGGGGCAGAAATCCCAATGTACGCGGGTTGCAGTGGAGCCGCCTGTGTATACGCATGTTGTATAGTAGGCAAGGTGCGTACATGTGGAAAACAATGTATTTTTAGCTCTGGAACTTGTAAAAAGGGATGAAAATTCTACATGGGGAAATGGAAAAAGGCCTTCTGTGCAAGATTGCATAGGGTGAGGCAAATATTTCTATAACAGATGCCCCCTAATGTGTTAGGTCAGAGGAGTATCTGGGATGGCCAAAATACATTATAAAAACCCAGAAGTGGAGTGATGGGGAACCAGCTGGAAGAAATAGTTTCTCATTACATTCTGCACTGACTTTGCATACATGGCTGCCAATTTGAATTACACAGTAGATCCATGTGAAAATATACCATAAAATTGTTCGTGGCCATGAATAGGCAAATACAAATGTGGTTACATGCCAAAGGATTCCATATTCATGAACAAGGCCTAGTAGAACCAGTCTCAAAATCAATCTGAAGATATCTATATACAATAGAGTACAATATGATCTCCCATGATCACTGAAGTCATATAGGTATTGGTCCAATGAAAAGGAAGTAACAACTCAAGAGAGTTGCGGCCACATACTTATGTCTTCAAGTCTTCTACACAATATGCCAAAGGTGCAAGTTTACATTATGTGAATAAATGAGTTGAGGTCAAACACAATGAGACATCGTTTGATTACCGATCATTCAGGTATACCGTTAAAAAAACGTGAGATAGCCTATCTATAATGAAAGTAGGTATCAAGGCACTGAGTACATTCTTACAAGTGTGAATAAAGGAGTCGGGGTCGAACACTTGAAGAATCCATCGGTCAGGAAACATTAATGTATTCCCAACTATCGATGGTGAGAGAACCTACCACTAATGAATACAAGCCTCAAGGTACTCATAAGACTCTAGGTCCCGTTTCGAGAATAGATGAGTTGTAGTCGATGGAAGGAGACCCGCTCAAAGGAGAGCATTAAGGCATCTCTCATCATTTAGCATGATGTACAAAGAAAGAGAATCATGATTTGGAGGAGATCGGATGAAAAACATGTTCACGAACCAAGGATCCTGTGTGTCTTTCGTGTGTGCCAAGTGCAAGCGGTACATGAAAAAGACCCTCTAAATAGAAGCCAATGAGGAAAATTGTTGACAAAGGTGAGGAAACCACCAATAAGTCTAATGGCATCCAAGACACTGCATGAATCCCAATGTGTGAATATATGTCTTGTCGTCGAACATAAGGGAAACCACCCAGTCAACAACCAATGATGAAATGTAGACTGTTGGGTTCAAGGTTACCTACAAATGATGAAAGTAGGACCAGGGTGCATGATAGGCCTACAGTATCATGTGACTCTGAGACAAACTGAGGGTATGGCCGACATGAAAATTCAAGAGTTCTGAGGAATGGTCGACACAGGTTGATATACTTCCTTTGAAAAAGAGCATGAGACATATGGAAGACTCTGGCAGCATAGAATAAACAATGAAACCATGAGATGCAGGAGGCATCAATGATATTCTCCATAGGGACTGGAAGAGTAACTAGTCAGTAGAGAAGACTCTATGTAACGAGCTCAACTTCCTAAGTCCATGCTAAACCCAAAATTATGATGAAAAATGGACTCAATAACTTTGTGCTATGTTCAAAGGCAATATGACTGCTGCGAATATAAGATAATACTCCCTTCCCTCCTGTCTTTTTTTTTTTTCATAGAAAAATGAATGCTATGATACAAAGGAGGAAACGAGTGTTGCAAGTAAGAAAAACTAGTTCCAGCAGTGGAACATACCTATGCTCAATGCAAGGAGATGCATGCGGGAGATGGAAACTCAGGGGAATGTTTCCTCCTTGGTATAGGGTGTCAATTGTGAAGGATATAAATGAGCCTCTGCTTGGTTAAGGATGCAAAAAACCGATGAGGAAAAATGGTTTATAACGCAAAGTGAGAACCGTTTATAGGCTCAATACTGTAAGTGAGGGCATGAGATGCAATCACAACTTGACTCCAAAAAATGTCCTTTTTCATGATCTTTATTCTATTTGGTGTGAAAAAGGGATAAAATTGTACCAAATAGACAGCCTTTCAAATCCAATTTACGATTGAAAGAGACAAGTTCACTCAACAATATTTTCACTTTTTGAAGACGAGTTGGAAAAGAGCTTAAATTAAACTCAGTTGGGATTCCTCTAGGTATAAGGCATCATGTTTATGAGTGAGAAATGAGGCTCAGCATAAAGGAACGTATTATCTATAAGGGATTCTCGGTCCTAAGGGAAAAAATCTCTAAATGGGCACCAAATGAAGTAGAGGATCTAACTAGAGCACCCATGTTTGGTAAGTCTCTACCATTTGATAATGACACATCCTGTAGAAAATGGAAGGTTTTGTGTCGCAACAAATGGGTTTGTACCTAAGGCATATAAGTGACAGTTATAGGACAATGCAAAAGTGCATGGTGGGATGGATACCTATCCTATATGTTGGGTAATGAAAATACCTGCCTGTGGTTACGAACGATCAACATAACATTGAAATCCACAAGAATCCTTGGTGAAAACTACAAAAACCAACTCAATCCATTGTTGTATTAGTCCATAAGGTAAAAAAAAATGACTCAAAACTATAGAAAGTGGGTAAAAATTGTTATAAATAGTAACAAAACCAAAAATTGCTATGTCATTTTGACTTTTTACCCAAATAGTTAAAATTGGACCAAATTACCTCTGATCTTCAACCGATGATTGCGGGAGTGTCGGGCAATGAAATCAAAAATCGTCTGGACCAGGTAATTCCTCTTCCCCTCCTCGTCCTTTCTAATGGATTATATTTTTAAATTAGGTTTCAAAATTGGAGTAAATTAGGGTGAAAATTGAGTAATTCGGTATACGCAGGCTACCATTCATCAGGTCGCATATATGTGAAGTTATACATGACTGTGTAAAATACAGGGTGTGTGTACTTAGACCTATATGTGACTGTAAATGCAAAAACCCACGTACAAGTCCGTAATCAATATTTTCTATGGTTGCTAACTCAAAAATTGACTATTGTCTTCCAAGATGGCACTAGAATGGAGGGAAAGAGAGCACGCGGAGGTAGATGTTGTTGTGGACAGAGATCTGGGAGCCCAAATGGACTTGAAAAGATGTGGCTTATACAAATTTTGGGAACTCAAAGGGATGAGGGCCCAAGTGAGGTTGCTTGAAATGATTTTGGATTACATGGATGCTGACAGTGAGAGCTTCAACCTCGATGGGCAACCATTGAGAATTGAATTCGAGGATATATACTTTTTGACTGGGTTATCACGTCGGGGTGAGGTGGTGAACCTCAAATCCTAGGGAGCTGGGAGTGGTATGAAGATAGAGGAGTACATAGATGCTCACTGTGTAGTAGGGACCCCGAAGGTAGGGAGTCAGCTCCCCATTCGAGTGATAAACAATCTTCGCCTGAAGATTGTGGTCCTCATGTTGACTAGGATCATAGGGTTGGATTCATTGCACCAGGCATCAAGGTCACTCGTGTTCTATGATGTAGAGTGCTTGAGACCCATAGTATATGATTGGTTTACCTCACTACTGGCTAATATGAAGAGCCAGTTGACAGAGTGCAAACAGGGTGGCAAGAGGAACTTTGGGTTTGCCTCTATCTTATGCAGTTTTTTCTTTGAGTGGGTTCCAGGTTTGCGACCTGGAGTCAAGATCATTCCAAGAGGACCTCATGATCCATCCATGGCACAGTGGACAGAGGTAATAAGATGGCAGGGGGGAGTTAGGGTGCCCACACCCTACAACGATGATTTCTTCCACTGGTGGAGGCGACAGTTCATTGCTCTGGACGACTACACCTATGCAAGGATTGACTTTAGAGGGGATCCTAGCATGCCACTTCCAATAGGGACGGTTTACGGGGAAATAATTATGTCAAATATTTTTAAATATTTCATTTTTTTGTATTTTTGTATAGTAAAAAAAAAATATTTTTGGATGATGCTTAATTACTAACTAGGCACTTGTGTAACGCAAATGTGGGTCCATGATGGCCGAACGGGCCTCCCCAATATCGTCGGAGGCACCGGGGGGATGAGGTGGAAAGAGGAGAAGCCGAGAGAGTCCTTCAAAATGTGCAGGGAAACCTGTCTTGTTTGACTCATAGGATTCTGATGGTTCATGTAGAGGATCTGTCGGAGGCCATGCAGCGGCAATTGGTTGGTGTGCCCAGAGCTTGGGTGCAACTCTTTCGATGTCTCACAAACACCGTAGTTTTTTATTATGACACACATCTAACGCCATAGGCATCGATGTCATGGATCTTGTATTATCGGTTGTATATGTGTATTGAGGGTGTTATCCCTAATTTTGTACTATAAACATCATATTTTTTTAAATATATATAAAACAGGGATCTTTGTCTTTACTTGTATTACAATGTGTACATTGATGAGATGGTTTTATTTTCTTTAGTTATGTGACAAATGCCAATCTAAAATGAAATTATCATAAGCATCAGATACATGATTAGAACTCCTAGAAATGTGATAATAAGTAATAAAACAAAACTGTCGTTCTAAAATACATACCCACAGGAATCGCCAGAGTAAATTAGGATCACACATGCGGTAACTGTCATTCAATTGACATACTACTAACTGGGAATCTAGGAGATAGCATCACGCAAAATTTCTATAACGAAGCTATATTCGGCCACATTATTCATGGATGGCCCTAGGGATACACCACCTAAAGACAACAGTAGACCCTCGGGTGAGTAAACCACCCAAGTGGTGGAATCCAAGTTCCTTGTATGACAAATGGCTCCATTTATGAATCCTAAGTAGACCGAAGACTCCGTTGACATCTACCAACCAAGGGAAAACTCGATAAGCAAGATGAAGACGAAAAAAGAAAGGGAAAATATATATACACTAAATTACATTAGTATACAAAGAGTTCAGCCCAATATTGGGGCTCAAGCGTAATACATTTTCAAGTAGAGCCCATTCCTGGGCTCGAACAACATATTCCCTTCATAATATTCTAACTCACAGGCTCCTTTTTCTACGACACATCGCACGATATAAGGACCTTGCCACATGGATTTAAACTTGCCTGCCCCCAGTGGTTCTTTGGCTTGATGATATAAGAGGACCAAGTCACCCTCAACGTACAACTGAGGATAGACAGACTTATCGTACTAGACCTTGACATGTCTTTTGTTCGCCTTGATAGCTATAGAGGCATCTCAATGCTGCTCATAAAGACTCTCTAGGTGTACAAGGCGTCGCTAGATATCGAAAGTGTCGGGTAGAAGCACGACTGCCAACTTAAGAGAAGGAATTTCGCATTATATAGGCAATATTGACTCCACACCATGTACTAACTAGAAAGGGGAAAATCCGGTGGAAGTCTTAACCAAGGTTCGGTATGCCCAGAGTACGGGATATACCATAATGTGCAAGTCAGATTTACTCTGGCTGACATTTTTTTGCAAAATGGTATTGAGATACTTGTTGATGGCCTTTACCTGTCCATTTTCCTGGGGTTAGTAAGGGGAATAATGACCATGTTTAAACCTCAGCTTAGATTCTAGTTTTTCCATCATTTCATTATGAAAGTGATTGCCATGATCAGTGACAATCTCACTCGGGATACTGAATCGGGCGATAATTTTATTGAATACAAATAAGGATACAATTTTCCCGTCATATTTAACTGTAGGCATGGACTCGGGCCACTTAGTAAATCATTTGACAACCACGATAATGTGTTGATTCCCCCCAGCCGAAGTTGGGTTGCACTCCACAAATTCCACCCCCCACTTGATGAAGGGACCGACGGTAATGAATGGGTGAAGAGGGGCTAGATGTGAGCGCATTTTACGAGTGAACACCTAGCAAGGGTGACACTTCTTAACCACTTCAACACAATCTTTAAATATAGATTCCATAAATAACCGGCTCACAAAATTTTATGGGTTGGCACAAGCCCGGATAGATGACCACCACAAGCCCCACTGTGGCAATCGTTTAGGACTGATTCAACTTCCCCGTGAGTTAAAAAATGATGCAGGATATTTTCTATTCCTTGGTAGTAAAAAGTGTCGTCGACGATAGTATACTTCTTAGCTTGCTATCATACACGTCATCGATCATCCTATTTATAACATATTATTAACTAGAAATAACTAGAAAAAGTGCAAGATAAGTAAAACAAAACATTGCCACCTGGCACTTTCATCGCTCAGTCTTCTAAGAGTCATCAAATGGTTTCACTTGAGTGGATGAATCTTCTCGTACTCTGACCATTGGACGAAGAGATTTTCGCATGTGCAAACATATGGGAATCTGTGTTGTTCCATTGGGACCGAAAGGATTTCCTTTATCTCTACTACTCGAGCCCGATACTTGACTATACTGGCACTTAACTGTTTCAACATGGTCTGATCCTTGATCGGGTGTTCCATGAACTACTGCACTTGACCTGGCTTCATGTTCACCACCTTTTCTATCTCCGTAGCCCACAATGAGTCTTGTTCGGCATGTAATTTGACTGTTTCATGCAAGTCGACAAAGTCATCGGGTGTGTCGAATTCTGGGAGGTTGATGTCTCTCATCGCTCGATTGATCTTGGTCCAGCTCTTTTCACACTCGACCCATTTATCTTGGATTTCCTGATGAGTTTCTTGGGCCATTTTCACCTAGTATTCGGCCAACTTCTTTATGCGATCAATGTTGCTATCCCTTAGCACTCGAATGTCATGATCTTCGATGTCTCAGCCCTGCTGAATGGTGTTGATGTAATCAATCCTCTCCATAGCTTGGTGTGCTTTCTAATACCATATTTCCATATATTTGCACATCACCAGTTCCATGAGGGTGTCTTCTTGGAAATCGACTATTCTTGTAGTGAAAAGGTGTTTCTCATTTGTAAATTTATTATAGGCATCCTGGAATTCATTTCTCAAGAACACCGTGGCCTATGTGGAGTCCTGATAATATTTCTCCAAATGGCGTAGATGTTCCAGATCCTTCAATGCAATGACCAGCTCCTCTTCATCCCTTTTTTCTTCATCTGTGATTGCCATCCCTGCATCGATAAGCTCGGATGTCTTAGCATGCTTCATGCTAATCAATTTTTCCTTTATGGTGATGAGGATGGAGTGATATAGAGTAAGCCTCCTCTTCTTAGTGGTTCTTTTCATGATGGATTTCCTCTTCCGGTCATAATATATGGCTTGTATATTAGTAACCACATCCACGGGTTTGGTGATTTGTTAACCTCCCCAGGTAAGCATATTTCCCAGGCCTCTGACGGTGTATATCTATTCAAGACTGGGTTCTTGAACCTCTTCCATGTGTTCTGAAGGTCTGGCCTCTAGTTGTTTCTCACTGGGAGGTAAAGTACTGGGTGAAATCAAAGCATCAGGGGAAGGCTTGGTACTTACTTGATAATCGGTTATCGAGATGTCGATTTCCCGCTGTGGAACTTCTTCTTCTTATTCACCCAACCCTGGCTCGTCCTTCAGACTATCCACTTGGGTCTCTGACACATCGAGTAGCTCAATTTCTAAGACACTTTCGACCTCCTGGTCATTCTATAGAAGGCCTTGAATTTGAGCATAGGGAGGTGGGGAAGATGCCTTATCGGGCTCCTTTTCCTTTGTGATCTGCACCGGGTTCACCAAGGACACCTTCGAACTCTCCTCATCATCATATATTGTTATTAATTCATGGAGGGGTTTTGGTGCACTTGGTATCCCTGATGTTCTTGCTATCTCTGGCTGATATGAAACATCCCCTGGTGATCTGGCCTGTGGCATTGTAACTTCAGGGTTATCTAACTCAACGATTACTTCAATTTGTATTAACTGTGGACCACTTGGACCTGCCTGGATTTTGACTGGGTTGTAGGTAGGGACACTTGCCATTTATTTGAGGCCTAGGTCATATTGCAGTTGATCGATCACTCTCTGTGCTTGTTCTATCAGGATTAATCCCCTTTCATGTTACTTTAGTGTCATAGGAAATCCCCTCTTCTACACCAGAGACACCAGGGAAACCTCTGTTGCCTCTTCTGCTATGATTTCTTCCCTGGATCTAAGAGCCTCTTGAGCTGATTTTTCTATTTTCATTGGTTGTTCCTCTAGGATCATGGCCCTAAACCTGGTCATTTTTGGGTCGGCCATCCTTTGTACCACCTTGTCCCAGTCCTAGGCATTTTCTGTGAAGACTTCGTCTTCGAATTTGTCATGGGTGTATCGCCAGTAGGATGACACTTGTGAATCATGTTGCAAGACTAGGCCCTTTGGATCATGCCTACGAAATCAACTCGTCGAGAATCTAAAATCAAGTTGGCTAAGCCCTTCTTGTTTGGCTTGAGTGGCATCCTTTACCAAGTAGAAACCTACATGGAAACCATAGGGTATGAACACTCGTTTCTTGTCCTTGACCAGGGTTGTGTTGTATCCTTGCAAGCTAGTTTGATAGCATATTTCTCCTACTACCAGTCATTCTAGTACATGAGCTGGTAGGATATGTGGTGCTCCAGTGGCCCTGAACACCCTGATGTAGGTGGCACGGTCATCCAAATACCAATGGCCTACCTTGGATATCATATTTTTGGCTGCTACCAATAGCCTTGGGCATTCCTTCTTAAAAAGAATAAATTAAATTTGAGTGATGAATTCATCGCAGATGAGAGAGTAGGACTTCTTATACCTATTTTCCCAAAGCATGTTGAAGTAGATGTGGACCGAGAGTTCTGCAACATGCCAGCTCAGATTCATGTCGGTGCAGACGTTTCTAGTGCACATGACATCGAGCAAGTATGAAGCCATATAAAACGTTGGTGCTTCCCCTTCCTTCAGTGCCTGGGCCTGCTGCACACAGATGCTCAATTGCTTGGATATTATTTCTCTCCAGTTGAAGCTACACCCAAAGATCGCAACTGTGTATGACAAGGGCATCCATGCCTCTGAAAACCTGGAGCAATCTTTCTCCCCATATAATCGGCAAATGAGGGCCATCAAATAGACGTATGGCTCCCTTAAGTTAGTTGTCCCATACCAGCCAGTGCTCTGGTTGGTAAAATTCTTGTCTTCCCTCCACCATGAGGCCATCACTCGGTTGGTGTCATGGTGTTCGTAGAAATTCACGATGAAATCTGTATTTAGAAGCTCCTCGAGGTCTCTGAGTTTGTAGTATTTATGAATTTCTACCGGAAGGAACACTCCGACACACCCACCATTTTCATCATTGATTAAACATTTCTATGTGTCTATGTGGTCGATGAGCCACTTCAGAACTTCTATGTAGGGAAAAATGGGGGTTCTTCTTGCCACCATATGTAGGTATGACCAATGGAAATTTCCTATGGCTACCTTGGGTGTTACTCTATCGGCCCATAAGGCGTTATTGAGTGAACTGTGCCAATTCCTCTAGTTGTCTGCAGCTGTTTTCTTTAATATCCTCACTAGGTTCTTATTGGTTGATTCTGCCATTTTGTTCCCCTGTGGATAATAGTTTGTAGAGTATTTGATTATGATTCCTTTGTCTAGAGAAAACTTTGTTAATAAGGTGGAAGAAAAGTAAGTTTCATTATCAAAAACAAGGATGGAAGGCACACCAAACCTTGTGATCAGTTGTTGTTCTATGAATTGGATCACCACCTTTTCATTTACATGAGTCAGAGGGATGGCCTCTACCCATTTTGTGAAATAGTCAGTGGAAGTTAGTATGTATCTATGTTGTTTTGAAGAAATCGGTGTAGTTTGTCCTATGATATCTAACCCCCATTGCTCGAACAGCTTGGAAACGGCCACAGGTTGGAGTGGGACAACTTCTCTCTTTTCCCTCCCCATTCTTATTTGACAAGTTTCACAGTTCCTAGTGTATGTGTGAGCATCTTTGAATAGAGTAGGCCAATAATAGCCAACTCTCAGTATTTTATGAGCAGTGGTGTTTCCTGCAAAATGCCCACCTACAGGACCATCATGGATCTCCTTCAGAACTTTGTCTGCATCTTCATGTTCGATACATCTTAAAAGTACCCCATCATAATTAACACGGAAGAGAACCAAATTTATGAGGTGATATTGTGTTGATTTTAACTTGAGGGCTCTCCTTTCCCTGGGATTTAGGTTTTTTGGGCAAGTTCCATGATGCAAGAGATAATTCAATTTCTCATACCAAGACTCTTGCCCTAGGGAGACGTATGAATCTTCACCACACCACAATGCTAATTCATTCTCCCATCTGGGGTCTTCATTTACTTGGTCCTGGGATTTAGCTGCTAGTTTGCATAGTCCTTGTCCCTTAACCAGTTTAGTAGGTTTTATATATATATCAAATTCTTGGACTATTGCCATCCAATTTCCTCTTCTCTCCCCCATCTCATGTTGATTGAATAGGGATCAGACCATAGGGTGACGCATGATGACTTTGGTATGGTTCTTAAGGATGTAAGACATGAAGTGTTTCACTTCATTGTATACTGCATAACCCTTCTTATCTATAGCAGGGTAATTTAGTTCGTCCCCTTGGATATTAGTGCTCATGAATGATACTGGGGCCTCGTTGTTGTCATCATCCTTCTGGGTCAATATTGCAACTAACTATTGGTCAGAGGTGAAAGTATAGAGGAAGAAATCCTTGCTAAAATCGAGACTTCGCAACATTGGGGATTGAGATATCGTAGTCTTAATATTGCTGAAATCCCTTTTTCGTTCATCATCCCACTTAAATTCAACATCTTTGCGAATCATTTTTTGTAAGGGTTTTATAGTTTCAGCGAAATCGAGGGTGAATTTTCTTACAAAATTGATTTTTCTGAAGAACGATTGCATAGCATTTTTTTTGTGAGGTAATGGAGGCTGAGCTATAGCCTTAATCCTTTATGGGTCTGTGCGAATCCTGGATTGAGATATAATATGACCTAGCAATTTACCTTCCTCGACACCAAATATAGTTTTCTTAGGGTTTAATGAGATACCGTATTTCCTACACCTTTCAAAAATATGCGTTAAGTGTTTGATGTGATCTTCTTGGTTCTTTGAATACACAATCACGTCATCCAAATAGACTACTACACACTTGTTGATTAGTCCCCGAAACGCTACATCCATGACCCTTTAGATGGTCACCCCTGCATTGATTAACCTAAAGGGAATATGTTTATAAGCGAAGGTTCCCCACTTGGTTTGGAAGGTAGTCTTCAAATGATATTCCTCTGAAACTAGAACTTGGTTGTAACCTGAGAAACCCTCCAGCAGGGAGAAAATCTCAGAGCCAGACACGGTCTGCAAGAGTTTCTCTATTGGTGAGATTGGGTAGTTGTCCTTTTCTGAAGCTTTGTTGAGGTTTCTGAAATCTACGCATAGGAGGATCTCCCAAGAATTTTTCCTCACAGGAACCAAATTTTCTACCCATGCAAAGTGTCTAACCTGGAAGATAATCTTGGAATCTAGTAGTTTCTTCAACTCCTGACACATGAGAGGCTCCAGGGATGGGTGGTATTTCTGGAGCTTCTATTGGAAGGGTTTCACTTCAGGATTTAATGGGATAGTGTGTTGAATGATACGAGTATCATAAGTTTTCAGATCTCGGTAGGACCATGCAAAAACACCTTGATGTTGTCTGAAAATTTTGAGATAGGCCTTCCTTTCCTCTTAAGATACTGTCTTGTCGAGATTTATATTTTTGGGGTTTTCCAAGGTTCCTAGATTTATAGTTTTGTGAATGGGATAAGAACTCCCCGTCTTTGTGTTCTTTGACCCTTTAAATATTTCCCTTAGGTAAAAAGGGTTTTCTAAATTAGCCACTCCCTTCGGTATCATGTGAGACCTTGGTTTGTCAATCAGTTGATCTATATGAGGATCAGTTTCCGCTAATTTCTCCTAGAATACTTCATCATCAATAGCCAAGTCTTTAAAATTATCCTGATTGGTAAAAACGTTTATGATCTGTTCATCCCCTTCAAAGACCTTCCAATTAGAAATATTATTTGGCACTGATGGTTTGTATAGTAGCTCCAAAGTGAAACAGGAGGCTTCATAGTCTTCTAGAGGTGATATCCTTGAGGTAGCGGTGGCAATAGAATCAGCGAGAGTGTTCTTTGTTCTGGGGATTGTTGTAATGTTGAAGGATTCAAAGCGTTCTATTAGTCTGTGCACTTCCTGTTGGTAATTTCTCAGGCGGGGAGAGTTGCAATCTATAGTGTTCCTTACTTGTCTAATGATTATTTCAGAATCTCCGTAAACTTCCAATTCTTTAACGTTCAAGTCTATGGATTTGTTCAGCCCTTGTACTAGAGATTCATACTCAGTGGTGTTTTTTGTGCATTCAAATTCTAGTCTACAGGACAGGAAATTTTGTTTACCTTTTGGATCAATGAGGATGCACCTTGCTCCTAACCCTTCTTGCTATTTAGATCCATCGAAGTATAAGGTCCAACATTGTGGGCAAAACCTATCAGCTTCCTCTTTCTTATCACTTTCCTCCTTTTCTCCTATCTGTTATGTGGTTTCTAACACCGGTTCCTGACAGAAGAGGGTTTCCTCTACCGTTATTGGTAAATTTTCTTGAAAACTTACTTTGGAGTTTTTAGTAACAGGAACATCAGATGAGAGGGGGGAGAATTTCCCAAAATCGAAATCACAGGAATAATTGCCTAGCACGGGAAAGTTTGTCAACGAGGTCTCATTAAGGGTTTCCAGGTCGGTGATCGTGTGTTTTAGATATCTTTCCCTATTGATTCTGATAATTTTTGTGTGTCCCTTTAATGGTAGCCAAAGGTGATCCCAGTCTGTACTAAAGTATTCATTTAACTTCTCAAACCAGTCTCAACTCAATAGCAATCCATAGGCTTCTGGGATATATACTACAATGATGTCAATTATTTGAACAAATTTAGGGTGAGTCGCTATTCTGATCATTACATATTTGAGCTCTCCCATAACCTTTACATGTGTCCTTGATGCAGGAACATTGCCAACAAAGCACAAGCAAGAGACAACTAGGTGCACTAGCTTGTATTTTGAAATGTTTTGAATTTCAAAGATCAATATATTAATGTAATATCTGACAAAGATTTTTGAGTTATGAACATCTTTAGTGATCGGAGGCTGAGACATCGTGCAAGATCGATGGGGGATGTATTTTGTTTTAATTTGATGGATCGTAACACAGATTTGGAGCGTCCTCTCTTATCTGTCTAACTCAATATTTATTGTAATAAATGTTAAGTAGTTGATCGCATTTAATTCCGATAGGATAGCATAGAGTAGTTGGAGGGAAAGGCTCGAAGAGAAACCCTTTGTATAAAGCTTTGTATTGTTGCCTAGTAGTGGGTTGTTGCTATTGAATCTAGTATGTATATTTCCATTGTAGTAGAGAGCAGGAAGCTACAGAGAAATATTGTATGAATGTATGTAAGTTTCAGTCGAATGAATATAGCAGAGGATTATTGTCCCAAATGTGCATTATCATTGTTTCTATCTGTATGAGTGAATGGTAGACCTACTATTTATTTTCAATTCTCTTTTATTTATTGTTTTCGTATCTATGAATGCATTTACAGGATTGAATGTATGATTCACTGTGAAGAGTGAATAAGTTTCAATTGTTTCTCTTCATTGAGCAAGTGCAAGGAGTGCATAATGTCCACAAGGGGTGCATTGATGGAGTTTGTTTCGACTCATAAGATTAGAAGAGGTAACGCGAAAATTATATGCAGAAGGTGTGCATAGCGTCTGCAAGGAGTGCATGACATATTTTTCAGACTCAAAATCTCGGGAGGAGTACCATGATTTTTTTGTAGAAGACAAAAGCAGTCAGAGAATAGTCGCAAGGAGTGTGAAGTCATCAACAGAGGATTCGAAGGCATGCATAGGTCGGGGCTTCAATTAAGTGTCGAAGAGAGTGTTCAGAGGAACAAGGGGAAATAGAATAAGTAAAGCTCAGGAGGGAGAGCGACGAAAAATATTCAAGGAGGAAAGTCCCTGGAGTTTCCATCAAATTCAGTGGATGTGATTTGTTCTGGAGGGAGGCAAATGATTCCAGACCATCATATCTAGGAGATTTATGTGGAGGATATCCATAAGGAGTTTTCTGTACTTCAGAGTTTGGGAAGTTTGAAAACTTGTCAGAAGTAGGATCGTAAAGTCTGAACTTGCGATTTTATCTCAGTCATTGATCATGAGGAGAGCATGTGGAAAGGGATCAAGGAATTTTGAATTCAGGAATTCGAAGGTTCGTGGTGAGAGCCATAGAGTTTCTTGAAGTCACGAGACCCAAAACATAGTGGGGCCAGTGAATCTGAGGAAACACGTGGTGGAAGTCCGAAGACTCGGAGAAGTGCGCTTTGGAAGAATTTGAGGGAATAGTTCGGGATATCACTAAAGTCTGAACCACGAAGAGATAGGCCCACATTCATAGCTGTTGAAACATATATATTTTTCTGAAAAACATTAGACTTCAAAATTTTCATTTTGTTTAAATAAGGAGAAATGCACACTTGGACACTACCATCGATAAAGTTTTCTGATTAATCCAATCGTCTAAAATCTTTTCAAGTTATGGACCCGCACTTTATTTAAAAAAAGAAAAAGTCAAAGAACTAAGACAACTTTCAAAGTATCGGATTTCGGGGTTTCGCAATACAAACAGTTAAACCTACCATGAGCTCAAAAATCCCGATATGAGAAGTCGTGAAACTAGCTTGAATTAAATCCAGTTAAATAAACAATAAAAATGATTAACGATAATTAACCTTATGGAAACTACGTGTTTTGGGAATCCTACCTCAAACGATAACTTAAAATCCCGAAATGCGAAGTCACGAAATCATCAATTAATTGCGATTATTTATAAACGTTAAACATGATTAATATTAATTAATCAATTGCGATTTTGTGATTCGGGAGTTATAGCTTGAAATGAAATAGGTTAACCCAGGACCCAAAACCCCGAAATGAATTAAGGTTAAACATAATTAATTAATGTATAAACTTGATTTATTAAAAAAATAAAACACGTTTATTTTACCGTTGAGTTTATGCTGATAATACGGGTGATTTCAACTTGTTTTTTTGATCATGAAAAATTGACCATTAATGTTATTAAATGATAAGCCTGAAGAAATGATTTCAAATAAGATCTTGTTTTAATGCCCAAATCTTCGTATTAAAAGAATTAAACGTATTGTCAGTGAAGGTATATGCAGGTCGAGGTGTCTAAGACAAGAAATATTTTTTCATTTTCAATTACTTTTGCCTTTTGGTAGAGCTTGCTTAATAGGATACTTAGTCCTGTGCATTTTCTGTGAAAAGTAACAGGTTTTTAGGAACTGCTACCATGCCACCACGAAAAGTCGCTAAAGCAAATAGTGAGAGTTCAAACTAGAGTTCATAGGTTATCTCTGATACCTCAACCAAAAGTATAAATACAGTCAAAATCTGGACATATGTATTCAACATATTACATTACAAACTGATAAACTGCCTTGATGATTCAAGCAACAATGAAAAGGAGGACTTATCTCTCAAATACAAGACTATCGCCCAGGCAGAGATGCATAAGGTAGCAACAAGGCCGAGTCTTTTACCCTACAATGACATGATTAAATGGGCACTAGATCATGTGGATATCCCAACTAGAACTATTTTAATTCTCAGAAGGTAGTTGTTGGGTCATTTCGGCCAGCACACTTACAGTTGATGTATAAGCTTTCTTCAACATCAAATTTCACTTATAATGCCATTTTTCTAGAGAATTTTAGCAAGAAGGAGTGTCATAAATATGGAAATAATATTCTCGATTTGATCAAGGATTGGTACTTGTGCCCCGAAAAGTTCACAGCTAATTCTCACGGAATATACTCAATCTCATCGTTACAACCACAGTTCATGTATATAGCCATGATGATGTGCAGACTTTATGGAAAAGAGAACACAACCCATTTCTTTCAACCATGGGTACCCATTATAGACATTGTGGCAGAAGGTTATTCTTTCAACTGGGCCAAGATATTGTCAAACAATCTGGCTAGTGAAATTATAGAATACCAGGCAAAGAAATCCAAGGGGAGACCAACTTCATTTTTCATGTCAGCTTATATTATGGATGACATCTATTTCATGACGCATTTCCCACTGATGGGTTGGAGCTGGAATCCAGATAAGGCAGAACCAATTCATATTCATCATTCAAAACTCTGGGAAGACAAGGTGAAGGATTTCTTTTATGAAATATGTAATTGGGTAGCGATGCTGATGCACATTTCTATTTTTGGTCACCCACCTCCTATAATTTCAGACACAATTGTGGCTAAAATGGATAAAGTGGCAAACTAGTATATCGAGGAGTATTTCTCTTACATAAGAGTTTTCTGTTGTTTAGTTTCCCCATACGCTTTACCGCAATTCTTTTCAGATCAACTGGTGTGCCGTGAGGTCACACGAAAAACTGTACTCGGTGGGATTAGCAAAGAACTCAAAGCGGTGCAGAAAAAGGTATGGCCATATTTTCCCTTACAGATTGGTGTAATTTCTTTATTGGATTTCGGCCACTCCAGAGTGGAAGTTGCGGCCTTAGAAGAAATAAAACTGGTTAACATTGAATTTAATAAGTACAACCCACAAAAGGTCATGGGTAACCATATGGCCAGTTGCAATCTTAAAAAGTATGAACATGAATAATCCCCTCAGGATGAAGTATTTCGAGGGGTGATATATTACCAAGAAGTTCTGAGCCGAGTTCAAGCTCTATCACCTGATGAAATGATAGATTTTTACAATTTCCAAAAACACTGAAGAAGTAGTCTTCTAAAAGTATTACAAGGGGAAAACCTAATGTCTTATGTTGCACAACAAACAGATACCCAGAACCCAGAAGTAGGAAGATTTAGCAAACAAGAAGCCCCAGAAAACTCAGAGAAATTTGAGATTTTGACTCAGAAAAAAGATATCCCGGTGACAGAGGTATCTGATGACCAGTACAAGGATCAACCAACGACATTAAAAAATCAAGGAGAAGATAAGCCACTATATTCACCTGATAAATCAACTACAAAAGGAATCAAAATACAGTTATCCACAGAAATCGAAAACCCCTTTCAAATTGTTCCCCCATTACAGTTCACTAGAGGAAACCCCAATGCAGAGGTAATATTCATAGGAGATCTCACACATATCTCTATTGAAGAGATACCTCCCTCCAATTTATTTTTTAGTAAGAAAAGGAAAGTTGTGGTGAAGAAAGAGATGCACCAAAAAGAGGGTACAACGGTAAAAAAGCACAGAGTATTATTTGATGGACAAAATTTAGAAGATGAAGATTTTGCTACAGAAGTAGTTGGTTCTTTGGGAGCTTTTGCAATAGCTAACCTATTCTCAATCAATAATCTGAAGGAAATATTGAAGTAGAGGAATTAGATGATAATTCAGTTGCAAAATCAAATAAGGAATACAAAAAATAATGTCAGAGAAGAAGTCAATAAAGGATTGGAACAGGCTAGAGCTAGCGATAAACAAGAAATCCAACTGCTCAAGTCTAGTCTTGACGAGACACATAGGAAGATGCAAGTGAGCGAAAGACAGACTATCCAGCAAGATGAGTTGATAAAACAATTACAAGTCAAGGTTAGTTCCACTGAGAAAATGGTTGTGGATATAGCACTATTTCAGGCTCAAGCATTGGAAGTTCTAAAGAAACTGTAAATAGAACAACATATCCTTTTTGCTAAGGTATGAATCATCCAAGATCATTTTCAGGAAGTAAACTAATCATTGGACAATATTGATTTCAGAGAAAGAGAGGCTACTGCAGCCTGGATCACTTTCCAAAAAGCGATCGTGTCATCCACTAAAGAAGAAATATCGGTAACTCCCAGAACTCCCAGATTGACTGTTGCAAAGAAAATTAGAGGTGATATAATATTAAAGACATGGTCGGCCAATATAGACAAGAGTAAAAGAATGACCAAGGAAATAAAAGAGGATTGTGAAGAGATTTTTCATTTACTTAACAAAGAATCACTAGGCCTCAGAAAGGATGATTGTTCTAAACTACTAGGATAAATCGACATTGTAAAGCATCAACTTGACATCAAAGAAATCTTAGAGTCAGCTCAGGCTTAAATTTCACAGTTAAAGCAGGTTGACATTGCTCAAATAGATAGATGGCTAGTGAAGCCAAATCTACAGTTGCATTCAATGATTTCTGAAGATAAAAGAATACAAGACAGGTTGCCACAATTACAAAAGAAATTATATCTTTTTGAGTCAAAAGACATGACATAACCTTCTAGACTATTAGTACAATTTTTAAGAAGGTGTGTCGAATGTATTGAGCAAAGTGAAGGGAGTACCTCAAAGAATCAATGAAGTAATAGGTACATATCCATTTCTGGTAGTAAGAGAAAGAGTTAGAGAAGAACCAAGTGAAATGGTTCAAGTTTTCATTTTGTAACTGTTATTACCTAGGAATAACGAGAATTCCAGCTGCCTCGGGTTGAGAATCTCTTGTATAAATATATTTTCAAAAGACTAAAGAAAGGTTGCTTCTTGTTGATTGTAATAGAGAAATCTCTCCTCTTTGAGAATTAATACAAGTGCAGACCAGAGACTCCATATTTTGTCAATTTTGAGTTATGTGTTCTTATGTTCTTTCATATTTCAACATTTCTATTCATATGTATTTGATGAATGCTTGATCGCAATTTAGTACAACTTCTATTGTGGTTATATGTTTCATTTAGTTATCTGATTTCTTACAGATTTTCCTCTGTGTTTTCTATTAGCAAATACAAGACCCGTGAGTTAGTTAGATTGCTAGATTTTATGCTTCATTAAAGGTTACATCATCCATTTTCTTCTTTTGTAGCAAAGTAAGATTATTCTATGATTGATGCCTTACTTTGTTAAACAAATTTATGCTTTTCTCTCATTACATTCATTATTTTCAAATTTAACTTAGATACAAAAAACGACCTATGATTTGTTATATCATTAATTCAATTTTAGGAACTTTTCTCGTTTAATTGAAATAGAAAAAGAAAATATTAAAAACAACAAACCCTTTGACTGTTTCTTTTCTCCATGACTGTACTTGTTGCAAGGCAGCCCAATATTGAGCCCGGTCTTAGAGATCATACCCACATTGCTTTAACCTTGTTTAATACCATCTTAGAGACCACTAATACCCGGGTTGAGATTGAACGCTCATGCATAGTGATTGAACAAGACATAAGCGTTCGCGAACGTTGGGAATCTAGGAAAAGACAACTTAGGAATCAACCATAGCTTCTTTTTATTAAAAGTATTGAACCTCTTTTCACATTAAAAACTCTCTTTAGTTTGTGATGCCTGACATTATGTTGTGAGCCTTAAGTATAAACTCAGGAACAAAATCTTTTTGGCACCGTTGCCGAGGATGGAGAATCAAAGTTATTTTTCCCTGGGAGAACGACGTTGGTAAGTTTCTCTCTTTGATAGTGAACAAAGATTGAATACATTATAAGGCTAATTTTTATCTTTCATTTGACGACTCCACAACTAATAAACTGACATTTAATCGAAAAAATACTAGAAAGAATCTAGACGTTAAGCAGACCTCGCTTGTATCCGATCCTGAAAAAATTCTGAAACCAAGAAGATACCTTAAACAAAATTCTTCATCAAAAAGTAATATTTATCAACCCAAATCCACACAGTCAAATAATAGGGGTCTACTTGAGTGGTTATCTTCACAAGAAGTTTCCACCCAACTCCTTTTCAGAGGAACATCCATCGATAGAATCGAAACCCTAGAATCTGAGTTGGTGTTACCCGAGTTTAAAGATGAGACTTTTCCAACTGTCTCCTTTACCAATAGAGGTAAAAGATCTATCTCACTTCCCACTTCGATTGAAATTTCATTAGTTCTTGAAGTTAATCTTCCAAACTCTCAAAGTTTGGAAGAATATACTATATACCTTGACTCGAATCCTATTGGTTCTCCTGTATACACATCCTGTGAGTCCGAAGAAACCAGTCCTCATTTTCCAGTTCCCTATTTTTCAAATTCCCTGTCCACCAATGGTCATTTCCTTGAAACAGTTCTTATTTATCCATATGCAACCGAAGGGTCACCACACTTCTTTAAAAGTCTTCTCTATAATCTCCAGATTTCACCCTCTAAATTATCAATGGCTACAGCCTGAGGAGGTGGTGCTGGAGGTGGTGATGTAGGTGGTGGTGGTGCTAGAGGAGGAGGAGGAGGCAGTCAAGTACCACCCACACCCCCTAGAATATTTTCCAAAGTAGTTTCTAGGTATGCTCCTTTGGTCCTCCCAGTTCCTCTCCATGATTTACCCAAAATTTATATGAAAAACCTGCCAAAATTCATAGGAGAAGGGGATTTAACCGTGACTGAACACATTAATTTCTTCGATCAATTTGTTGATATCCTTGGCCTTGAACACGAGGATGTTTATTCAATACTCCTAGTTCACGCTTTCGAAGGACAGGTGAGAACCTGGTTCCAAAGATTGCCGGTAGATTCCATAGGATCATATGACGAGTTAGAAAGCACCTTTCTCAGACAATGGGGAGAGAGAAAAGATCACCTTTACTATCTAACCGAGTTTGGAGCTTTAAGAAAGAAAAATTTGGAAATAGTTCTCGAATTTACTCAAATATTTAATAAATTATATAACAAGATACTAGTTGAGGTCAAACCTTCCCAACCTGCAGCAAAGGTAACCTACGTCGGGGCTTTTGACCCCAATTTTGGTTTATTGTTGAGAGAAAGAAGATATTTCGATCTCATCGAAATGTAGGATGATGTCATGGAAATTGATTCAAACATGATGGCATCAAGGAAATACAAAGACAAATTTGAAATGGGAAATAAGGAAACCAGGCGATTCAGGGAACATGCGGGACCCTCCGAAGTTGGAAGATCCTTGAAAGATAAGATGGACGATATGGCTAAAATAATCAAAGAATTGTCGAATAAAATATCGAGAATGGAATTAGACCAATCAAAGAATGATCAGTTCCCTAGAAAGGATTTCAGAAGTAATACTAACCCTCAAATACAAAAAAGACAAATTAAGAATGAAGAACAAAAGATTCAAGCCCCCTTTAAGAATGAAAGTTTTATAGGAGGAGAAGACATACGAAATTTTGAGGAGAAGACATATGAAAAATATCTAAACGTAGAAGGTTGGTCTAATAATGATGAGAGTATGAATATTACAAATGATTCTACTTATCAGGGAATTGTTGATAATATAATGGCCAAGCTCCAACAAAAATATAATCTAAGGCCTAGAAACATAAATGTCACAACTGCCTTACCGAAGAAAATTTTTCTGAGAGGGGAAATAGATGAGGCAGCTCCAAAAGCTGCTGAAAAATGGACTGTTAATACCAAGGCTATTGACACATAGCCTACCAAGACAAAGGCAACAGAAACACTAGTTTTTAATACAAGAAAATCGAAAATTCCCATGGCAGAAACAAAAACAGTTGAAACAAAAGAAACACAAATTAATAAATCAGAAAAGAGGGAGATAGAAATCCAAACTAAGGAAGCCGATAGGACAGTGGGAAGTTTTAATCTAGAGAATGGGATTAAGAAAATCAAGATCCCTATACCTCTGGTCGAACTGGCAAAAAACCCTACATATAGGAAACAAATTGCCAAAATGATAAAATTTTCAGATATTGAAAGTCAGGCTGACGTTATAAATTTGGAAGATTATAAACTGAATATAATCTTTGGCCCACACTTTGAAGGTGTCAAAGATACCATCGCTCCCTTTTATATTACGTTAACTGTACATGATCATACACTTCATAATCGCATGTTGGATTCTAGAGTTTCTCACAATGTGATGCCCAAAGGTATTATGGATAGACTAGGTCTCGAAATTACTTGACCATACAGAGATCTATATTCTTTTGATTTGAGAAAAATAAAATGTATGGGTATGATAAAAGATTTAGTGGTTAATCTTGCACAGGTTCCTGTAAAAATTGTTATGATGGATGTAATTGTTGTTGATATACCTCCAAAGTATGGCATGTGGTTATCCAGGTCTTGGGGCACTAAACTTGGAGGATCCCTCTAACTAGATATGACATATGCTACAATTCTGGTTTTCAGTGGACAGTTCAACCACTTGTACAGAGAAACAAGGTTAGCATTTATGGTAAGTGATTTGTTGAATATGAATAACTACCCTGTTTATATCACAGATCAAGATTTAGGACACTGTATTTTATCAATATATGATGATTTAGAAGAATGTACAAAAAAGGATTGTACAGAAAAGACAAATAATGATGTATATAGTACTGGAGTTTGGAAAATGTGTTTCTATGGTGCTTCGTCTTGTGAAGGAGAAAGAGCTAGAGTGTTGTTTGTGGCACTAGGAGACAATTTCATTATCCGTTTCTCTTACAGGTTACAGTGGGACATTGATTACACCAATAATGTATGTGAATATGAAGCCTTGGTTTTGGGATTAGAAGTTGCTAGGAAGTTAAAAATTTAAAACTTGGAAGTCTATGGTGATGCAGAATTAATTATAAAATAGATAAATTGTCAGTACCAGGCTAAACACCCTAGGTTAAGGTCTTACATAAATTGTGCCTAGGACCTGATTGAATTTTTTTTTCTCATCAGTTAATGTTCACTACATTCCCAGAGAAAAAAATCAATAGGCAGATTCATTAGCCAAAGCAGCCTCAACGTTTGTACCTCCTACTGTTTTCAAACTAAAATATCATATAGAAATGAGGCACAGACCTTCCATACCAAACAATATACAACACTGGCAGGTTTTTGAAGATGATGAACAAATCAGACAATTCCTAGAAATGGTAGATGACTTTGCTGAAACACATATTGACCAAGAAAATCAGAATGACCCTGCTTGGATTATACAGGAAGGAGAAGATCTTCAAGAGTTTCAAGATAAGATTGTTAATCACCGTATGTTGATACTAAAAAACAATCAGATCCCCAAAGTTCTGATTCCCTTAGAGATATTATTTAATCATGACGACATTCCCTTGAAGACTACTTTACAGCATCATCCAGAAGAAGTTGAAGATTTTGATATAGGCACCAAGGAAACTCCTAGGTTGGTAAAATTATCTAAATACCTTCCTCTTGAAATAAAAATTAAATATGTTGAGTTGCTCAAACAGTATAAGGATGTTTTTTCTTGGTCCTATGATGAATTAAGAACCTATGATACCACCATAATTGAACATAAAATTCCTTTGAAGATGGGTGTCAAGCCATTCAAGTAGAATCTCAGACAAATAAATCCTATATTACTGCCCGTGATAGAAAAATAGGTAAAGAAACTTATGGATGCCAAGATCATTGTCCCACTCAGTGATCCGGATTTATGTAGGAACACAATGAAATACAGAAATACACATAAACGCAGAGATGCAGCGGAAATAAGACTTTATTTCATTAATCACAAATGACTGAAATATGCTTACAGACAGAATGGAAATAAACTAGCTAGGG
>ML776649.1:2280890-2374939 GCA_009831015.1 Picea engelmannii | reverse complement strand
TAGTACATCAACTTCCCGGGGTCGTAACTTTTGCATACGATCTCCGTTTTAGGCGTGTGATAGCTCGTTGGAAAGGTATTGTCGAGGAGATTCATTTTGGGGCCTCAATCATGCCTTCGGCTATCATTGAGAACCTAGATCTCAAAAAACCTTCATTTAGGCCCTCAAAATGGCCCCGAAAGTTGAAACCTGCTAAAAATAGTAAATTGCCAAAATTGCCAGAAAACTGTTTTGAGCCAGTCGGAAAAGGTGGGTGGCCACCAATATCCACCTGGATCACTCAGGTACTCCAAGTGGGTAGCTAACCTAGTTCCAATCAGGAAGAAAAATGGTGAAATCAAACTATGCATAGACTTCAGAAATCTAAACATATCATCACTCAAAGATAATTATCCATTACCTAAAATGGATCACGTGTTGGAAAAAGTAGTAGGAGCTAATATAATTTCTATGATTGATGGATTTTCAGGCTATAACCAAATTTCAATCCATGAGGATGATAAAGAGAAAACCGCATTCACCACCCCGCGGGGCACCTTTATGTATGATAAAATGCCATTTGGTTTAATGAATGCAAGAGAAACTTTCCAATGAGCTATGGACATAGATTTTGTCAGTGAAAAAGATAATTTCATTTTTATTTACCTTGATGATATAACTGTGTTTTCTAAGTCTGATGAAGAACATCTGGTACACCTCAAACATACGTTTGAGAAATGTCACAAATTTGGTTTGTCTTTAAATCCCAAGAAATCTCATTTTGCAATGCAGGAAGGTAAACTTTTGGGCCACATCATATCTTGAGATGGAATTAAAATGGACCTGAAAAGGGTTGAAGCTATAGATACTATCTATATTCCTAGAAATAGAAAAGAAATTCAGTCATTTTTAGGAAAAAATAACTTTTTAAGAAGATTTATCCCAAATTTTACTGAAATTGTAAAATTGATTACAGATATGCTCAAGAAGGACGGCAAGGTCAAGTGGACTACTGAATCCAAAGAATCATTCCAACATATTAAAAAGGTTATAGGCGAAGCACCAGTACTAGCAAGCCCATATTATATGAAAGAATTCCTGATTTTTTCGTTCGCCTCTGAGCATAATATCGCAGTCGTACTGTTACAAAAGAATGATGAAGGTTTTGAGAAACCAATCACATTTTTTAGCAAAAATATCAGAGACATTGAACTCAAATATGATATATTGGAAAAACAAGCTTATGCAATGGGGAAAGCCCTCAAATCTTTCAAAACTTATGTGCTACATTCTAAAATCATAGCATATGTACCCACCAGTTTCGTTAAAGACATATTGGTTCAACCCGATAGTGATGGAAGGAGAGGTCAATGGCTTGTTAAAATTGAAGAGTTTGATCTGGAAGTAAAACAACCAAACTTATTAAAGGTCAGGGTTTGGCTAAGCTATTAGCTGAATCAAATTTTAAAGCACTCGGAATAAATCAGCTGCAAGAATATGAGGGATTTTTAGATATAAATGAATTTGATGTTATTGAACCGGCAACCGAAATTTCAAAAAAAATCTCTTCTTCAACTTGGTATAGTGACATTGTTTCATATATTTCGACTCTTCAATGCCCCAGTGACCTAACTCCATCTAAATCTAGAACTTTGAAGTTACATGCAGTAAAAAATTGCATTGTAGATGGTCAACTATACTGGAAAGATCCTCTAGGTTTCTTACTAAGTTGTTTAGTAGAATCTGAAACAGAAAAAGATATAAATGAATTTCATGAAGGAGTGTGTGGAGGACATCATGGATGGAGAGAAACGGCCTTCAAAATCCTAAGATTCGGATATTATTGGCCGAAACTATTCAATGATGTGAACACTAAAGTCAGAGCTTGTAACCCCTGTCAATTGTTCGCAGGTAAGCAAAAGATTCCTGCACTGCCTCTGGTTCCAGTTAAAGTTGAAGCCTTGTTTCAACAATGGGGCCTTGATTTCATTGGTGAAATAAATATGCATTCTAGCACTCAACATAAGTGGATTTTGACAACCATCGATTATTTTACCAAATGGGTAGAAGCCATTCCTACGCGAAATGCAACAGATGCAGTGGTGATCAGTTTTTTGGAAGAGAGCATTCTATCAAGATTTGGCTGTCCTCGGAAAATAGTTATTGATAATGCTCAAGCATTCAAATCCATGGCCATAATAAGTTTTTGTCAAAAGTACAACATTGTACTAGGACATTCTACAGCTTACTATCCACAGGGAAACGGATTAGCCGAGTCATCAAACAAGAGCTTAATAACCATAATTTAAAAAGTGTTGACCGAAAATAAGAAAGTGTGGCATGTACATTTGAAATATGCTTTATGGGCTAACATAATAGGCACAAAAAGATCAATCGGAATGTCCCCATTCCAGATAGTGTATGGTACTGACATTTTTTTACCCATAAATCTTGCGCTGCCTATAATGAAACTCTGGCAAGACTCAAAAGAAGAACCAAATGACATCACCAGAAGAATAAATCAAATGATTGAAGTTCAACAAAATAGAGATGACATAGATGAGAAACTACAGAAGTATCATGATAACATGAAAGCCTTGTTTGACCAAAAAGACAAAGATAGGGAATTTCTCCCTAGTGATTCAGTTTTAAAGTGGGAATCCAGGAAAGAAGATGTGGGGAAGCACAGAAAGTTTGACCAGATCTGGTGTGGACCATACAAAATTTTATCCTCTGAAGGAAAGAACGTGTTTTTGTTAGAAAATCTTGATGGAACTATTCTTAAAACTCCTATCAATGGGCGTTACATCAAGCATTTCATGCAGTAATACAGTTCCAAGCTCTCATTGTACATACCAGTTTGGTTTTCACTTTTTGTTATAATTTTTGTCCTTTTGGTAAGTTTATTTTCATTGTAAATATAAACAGGTCAGTTGATTTCAATTATATGTGTGTGTGTGTGTGTGTGTGTGTGTGTGTGTGTGTGTGTGTGTGTGTGTGTGTGTGTGTGTCTGTGTGTGTGTGCAATAAGAAGGTTTTCGATCAGCAAAGAGCTCCTGACATTTTTCGTGATTCATCTCATTGCAGGATACGGGTTGATAACAAAGTGATAATCTCTAGAAGGAATCAATACTCGCATTGAATCTCTCTCGAAACAGGTGATAAAATAACAATTTGCTTAGCTGAAAATATAGAAAAAATCTTAGGTATGAACTTTTTTCCTATTAACTCAAGTTAAAAGTTTCAAGAAGATATTAGTGAATTTGTTAGAAGTTTCATCAGTGTTAATATTGTCACCTTATTTACAGTCAGAGGGTTACAAAATTATAGCGTATTTAAAAAAAAAAAAAATACAAAAAGAACTTTTCTTTTTTATCTTCAAAGAAGAGAAAGAGCTTCACTTTAACTCTGAAAACTTAAGAACAAGTTTTCGACTTGAGAATAGGCAAGAATTCTAATGATATTCTTGACTTTAAACGAAATACAAAGTATGTTTGAGTTAATCCTAATTTCTTTAGTCCTTTTATCAGACTTAAACTGATTAAATTCGATCAAGGAAAGTCCTTGGAAAATAAAATTCCCCATGAAAACTTCCTGGTAAGCAAAGATGTTTTGATAGTCAGAAGAGGATTAGTCCAGAGTAATCAAAGTGAGTTAACAGACCTCTAGTTCTAAAATATAAATTGATATCATCCATGGTATATTTTATTATATACAAATTGATTGCCCACACTTCATGTTTTAAAATATAAGACAGATGGTGAAAGAAAATTACTTAATTATTACTCCCATCTAGTCCAAAAGGAGATGATGAAAGGAAATTCATTCAATGATTGCCCTCATCTCGGCATTTAAATGCAAAATTATTTATTGAAGTGGTGAAAGGAAATTCAATATGGAAATCAGGTAACTTCATCGGGGTACTGAATAGCCTCACTGGCAATGAATCAATATCTGTGATATCTATAAGGTTGTTATACATGTATTATAATGTACTCTGGCAACTATTTCATTTTTCAGGCTAGATCTACATTCTAAGCTAACACGGGATTCCCTGTTTAAAACATTTAAATCACTTTATATATATTTGAATGAAATCAAACAAAGTCTAATAGATTGGTTAAGGTTGTTTTGTTTTTCTCAAGCAATTCTAAAATCAGTTTTAAGAAAAGGAAGCATTTTAAGCCTGATTTCAAGACTGATGAATGACTAAGTTTTGAAAGTTTTTAGACATATGGATGAAGTTCCAAGTCCTTCTATGTGTTTCATTTCAAAATGTGTTTCTCAGAGTTGCAATAATGACTCCATTTACCCAATAAAGGCACTCGGTCTATTGTTCTTCTCATCCCGCAAGGAAACGAGATCCCTAGATGGAGCCTATGTTGAAACATATATATTTTTCTGAAAAACATTAGACTTTAAAATTTTCATTTTGTTTAAATAAGGAGAAATCTGCACTTGGACACTACCATTGATAAAGTCTTCTGATTAATCCAATGGTCTAAAATATTTTCAAGTTATGGAGCCGCCCTTTATTTAAAAAAAAAAAAAGTCAAAGCACTAAGACAACTTTTAAAGTATCGAGTTTTGGGGTTTCACAATACAAATAGTTAAACATACCATGAGCTCCAAAATCCCGATATGTGAAGTCACGAAACTAGCTTGAATTAAATCCAGTTAATTAAACAATCAAAATGATTAACAAAATAAAACACTTTTATTTTACCGTTGAGTTTATGTTGATTTTAATACAGGTGATTTCAACTTGTTTTTTTTATCACAAAAAATTGACCATTAATGTTATTAAATGATCATCCTGAAGAAATGATTTCAAATAAGATCTTATTTTAATGCCTAAATCTTTGTATTAAAAGAATTAAACGTATTGTCAGTGAAGGTATATGTAGGTCGAGGCGTCTAAGATAAGAAAGATTTTTTCATTTTCAATTACTTTCACCTTTTGGTAGAGCTTGTTTAATAGGATACTCAGTCCTGTGCGTTTTCTATGACAAGTAACATGTTTTAGGAACTGCTACCATGCCGCCACGAAAATCCACTAAAGAAACTAGTGAGAGTTCAAGCCAGAGTTCAGAGGTTATCTCTGATACCTCACCCAGAAGTATAAATACAGTCAAAACCTGGACGTATGTATTCAACATCTTATAGTATGAACTGGTAAATTGCCCTGATGATTCAAGAGACAATGAAAAGAAGGACTTATCTCTCAAATACAAGACTATCGCCCAGGCATAGATGCATAAGGTATCAACAAGGACGAGTCTTTTACCCTACAATGACATGATTAAATGGGCACTAGATCATGTGGATATCCCAACTAGAACTATTTTTAATTCTCAGAAGGTAGATGTTGGGTCATTTCGGCCGAAATACTTACAGGTGATGTATAAGCTTTCTTCAACATCAAATTTTACTTATAATTCTAGTTTTCTAGAGAATTTTAGCAAGAAGGAGTGTGATCAATATGGAAATAATCTTCCCAATTTGATCAAGGATTGGTACTCGCACCCCGAAAAGTTCAAAGTTGATTCTTACGGCATATACTCAATCTCATCATTACAACCACAGTTCATGTATATAGCCATGATGATGTGCATACTTTATGGAAAAGAGAACACAACCCATTTCTTTCAACCATGGGTACCCATTATACACACTGTGGCGGAAGGTTATTCTTTCGACTGGGCCATGATATTGTCGGACAAATTGGCTAGTGGAATTACAGAATACTGGGCAAAGAAATCCAAGGGGAAACCAACTTCATTTTTCATGTCAACTTATATTATGGACGCCATCTATTTCATGACGCCTTTCCCACTGATGGGTTGGAGCTAGACTCCAGATAACGCAAAACCAATTCATATTTATCATTTAAAACTCTGGGAAGACAAGGCGAAGAATTTATTTTATGAAATCTGTAATTGGGTAGCAGTGTCGATGCACATTTCTATTTTTGGTCACCCACCTCCTAGAATTTCAGACACAATTGTGGCTAACCTAAATAAAGTGGTAGACTGGTATATCGAGGAGAATTTCTCTTACATCAGAGTTTTCGGTTGTTCAGTTCTCCGATATGCTTTACCGCAATTTTTCCCAGACTGAATGGTGTGTCGTGAGGTCGCATGACAAACTGTACTCGACGAGATTAGCAAAGAACTCAAAGCGGTGCAGAAAAATTTATGGCCATCTTTTCCCTTACATATTGGTGTATTTTCTTTATTGGATTTCGGCCACTCCAAAGTGGAAGCTAGGCCTTAGAGGAAATAAAACTGGTTAACATTGAATTTAAGAAGCACGACCCGTAGAAGGTCATGGGTAACTATATGGCCAGTTGCAATCTTAAAAAGTATGAACATGAAGAATCCCCTCAGGATGAAGTATTTCTAGGGGTGAGATCTTACCAAGAAGTTCTGAGCCAAGTTCAAGCTCTATCACCTAATGAAATGAATTTTTTTTACAATTTCCAAAAAAAACGAAGAATCAATCTTCCAAAATTATTACAAGGGGAAAACCTAATGTCTTCTGTTGCATAGCAAACAGAGACCCAGAACCCAGAAGTCGGAAGCTCTAGCAAACAAGAATCCCTAGAAATCTCAGAGAAATTTGAGATCTTGACTCAGAAAAATGAAATCCCGATGACAGAGGTATCTGATGACCAGTCCAAGGATCAACCAACGACATTAAAAAAGAAAGGAGAATATAAGACACTATCTTCACCTGATAAATCAACTACAGAAGGAATCAGAAAACAATTATCCACAGAAATCGACAACCCCTTTCAGATTGTCGCCCCATTACAGTTCACTAGAGGAAACCCCAATGTAGAGGTAATATTCATAGCAGATCTCACACCTATATCTATTGAAGAGATACCTCCCTCCGATTTATTTTTCAGTAAGAAAAGGAAAGTTGTGGTGAAGAAAGAGATGCACCAGAAAGAAGGTACAATGGTCGAAAAGAACAGAGTATTATTTGATGGACAAAATTTAGAAGATGAAGATTTTGCTATAGAAGTAGGCAGTTCTTTGGGAGATTTTGCAACAGCTAACCTATTCTCAGTCAATAATCTGAAGGAAACATTGAAGTAGAGGAATCAGATGATAATTCAGTTGCAAAATCAAATAAGGAATACAAAAAATAATGTCAGACAATAAGTCAATAAAGGAATGGAACAGGCTAGAGCTAGCAATAAACAAGAAATCCAACTTCTCAAGTCCAGTCTTGACGAGACACATAAGAATATGCAAGTGATCGAAAGATAGACTATCCAACAAGATGAGTTGATAAAACAATTACAAGTCAAGTTTAGTTCCACTGAGAAAATGGTTGTGGATATAGCATTGTTTCAGGCTCAAGCATTGGAAGTGATAAAGAAACTAGAAATAGCACAACAGAGCCTTTTTTCTAAGGTAGGAATCATCCAAGATAATTTTCAAGAAATAAACCAATCATTGGAAAATATTGATTTCAGAGAAAGAGAGGCTATTGCAGCCCGGATCACTTTCAAAAAAGCAGTCATGCCATCCACTAAAGAAGAAATATATGTAACTCCTATAACTCCCAGATTGACTGTTGCAGAGCAAATCAGAGGTGATATAATATTAAAGACATGGGAGGCCAATATAGCTGAGAGTAAAAGAACAGCCAAGGAAATAAAAGAGGATTGTGAAGAGATTTTTCATTTTCTTAACAAAGAATCACTAGGCCTCGGAAAGGATGATTGTTTTGAACTACTAGGACAAATCAACATTTTAAAGCATCAACTTGACATCAAAGAAAGCTTAGAGGCAGCTCAGGATGAAATTTCACAACTAAAGCAGGTTGACATTGCTCAAATAGATAGATGGTTGGTGAAGCCAAATCTACAGTTACAGTAAATGATTTATGAAGATAAAAGAATACAAGACAGGTTGCAACAACTACAAAAGAAACTATATCTTTTTGAGGCAAAAGACCTGATAGAACCTTCTAGACTATTAGTACAATTTTTAAGCTGGTGTGTCGAATGTCTTGAGAAAAGTGAAGGGAGTACCTCAAAGAATCAATGAAGTAACATGTGCATATTTGTTTCTGCTGGTAAGAGAAATAGATAGAGAAGAACCAAGTGAAACGGTTCAATTTTTCATTTTGTAACCATTATTACCTAGGAATAATGAGAATTCCAACCGCCTAGGGTTGAGAATCGCTTGTATAAATATATTTTCAAAAGACTAAATAAAGGCTTCCACTTCCCGATTGTAATAGAGAAATCTCTCCTCTTTGAGAATTAATACAAGTGCAGACCAGAGGCTCCATATTTCGTCAATTTTGAGTTATGTGTTCTTCTATTCTTGCATATTTCAGCATTTCTATTCATATGTCTTTGATGAATGCATGATCGCAATTTAGTACAACTTCTATTGTGGTTATATGTTTCATTTAGTTATCTAATTGCTTACAAATTTTTCTCTGTGTTTTCTATTAGCAAATAGAAGACCTGTGAGTTAGTTAGATTGCTAGATTTTATTCTTCATTAAAGGTTACATCATCTATTTTCTTCTTCTGTAGCAGAGTAAGATTCTTTTGTGATTGATGCCTTACTTTTTTTAACAGCTTTATGTTTTTCTCTCATTACATTCATTATTTTCAAATTTAACTCAGATGCGAAAAAGAGCCTCTGAGCTTTTATATCATTAATTCAATTTTAGGAACTTTTCTCGTTTAATTGAAATAGAAAAAGTAAATATTAAAAACAACAGACCCTTTGACTATTTCTTTTCTCCATGACTGTACCTATTGCAAGGCAACCTAATATTGAGCTCGGTCTTAGAGATCAGACCCACATTCCTTTAACCTTTTTTAATACCATCTTAGAGACTGCTAATACCCGGGTTGAGATTGAACATTCATGGGAAGTGCTTGAACAAGACATAAGCGTTCGTGAACGTTGGGAAGCTAGGAAAATATAGCTTAGGAATTAGCCATAGCTTCTTTTTCTTAAAAGTATTGATCCTCCTTTCACATTAAAAACTCTCTCTTTATTTTGTGATGCCTGACATTATGTTGTGAGCCTTAAGTATAAACTCAGGAACAACAATAGCCGTGGTCATTTGAGAAAAGGACATGTGTGTGTGGGTAGAGTGGTTTCGGGTGCCCATAGGAACCCAAGGAGTCGCTCTGACTCATTGATTCGAAGGATCCAAGATTGGGAGGTTGAGTAGCCCTTTGGAGGGAAGGGGGTTTGCCCCTGAGTGGTATCAGAGAAGAATCACATAATTTATTTATGTAGAAAGAGGAGTAGATTGATATCGGCAAGAGGTATTATAAGTGTCACCACCATGCCGCCTAGAAGACGTGTTGAGCCACCCATAGAAAATAGAGCTATGGAAAGGGAGATGAGAGAACTGCGTGCAAGGTTGGATGCCATGGAAACAACAAAAAGAAGAGCACCTGATGCTGGAGATATCATCAAAGCATAGAATGAAGAAGTAGAAGTCGAAGAAGTGGTAGCTGAGGATGTTGCGGAAGAACTCTTGTTGAAAGCGGTTGTTAAGTTGGGAGCTAGAGAGAAGATTGGCATCCCTATGTATGAAGTTAACTTAGACATCAAGGAAAATCTTGATTTTATACGAGCAATGGACAAGTATTTCGTCTATGAGGATGTCGAGGAAGAGAAAAAGTTGATACATGTTGTCACTGGGTTGAAAGGACATGTAGCGTTGTGGTGGGATGAACTACTGGTTGATAGGAGAAGCAAAGGAAAATGGAAGATTAAGAGTTGGTATCGAATGGTAGCCAAGCTAAAGGAGAAATTCATGCCCAAGGATTACCAAATAAATCTGTTTAGAAGGATGCAGAACCTGAGACCGAAAGGGATGACTGTGAAGGAGTACATAGAGGAGTTATATAGATTGAATATCAGGGTTGGATAGAGAGAGAGAGACGAGGAGAAGGTTGTCAGATACATCAGTGGCCTGAGATATGATATCTAGGATGAGATCATCATGACGACAGTCAGAACAGTGGAGGATGCATATCAAATTGCACTGAAGGTAGGAGAGAAGTTGGCCAGGAAGCAAAGTCAACAAAATAGAGGCTAAAGCTTGAATAGAGACAAAGGCGTTGCCCAGGATAAATCACAGAAGCCCAAAGATGAGATAGAGAAACCACATAGTCACTCTGAGAGAGGAGGAAGTTCTCGAGGAAGGCAGAGTGGTGGTAGAAACTCTTTTTCCGAGAGGAAGAGGAAGAGGAAGAGGAGGAGAAGTAAGGTGTTATGCATGTTGAAAGATAGAGCATATGTCTTGGGATTGTCTTGAGGGGAAGAAAGGAGGAGGTGAAACTCACATTTCGGAAGCACAGAAGCGATATGTTGAGGCAGAAGGTGCAAAGGATGGGAAGTCCTTGATGATGAAGAAGGTTCTTTTGAAGAAAGAGCCAGAGGCTGAAAAGCCAGTGCAAAGGAACAATTTATTCAGGACAGCTTGCAAAATGAAGGACATAGTTTGCAAGGCGATAATTGACAGTGGGATAACTGACATCTTAGTATCCACAGAGATGGTGGAGAAGTTATAGCTAGAGATGACTGTACACCCGACATTGTACAAAGTCTCATGGTTGCAGAAAGGTCATCAGGTAACATTCACTAAACAATGCCTGGTTGAATTTAAAATAGGTGGATATAGGGATGAAATTATGTGTGACATGATTCCCATGGATGTATTTCATGTTTTGTTGGGGAGACCATGGCAGTATGATAGGAATGTTATTCATGATGGGATAAGAAACACCTATACTTTGGAGAAGAATGGTAGGACACACATGTTGTTTCCAATTGAAGAAAAGAAGGTCAAGTATGAAGCTAGAACAAGCATACTTCTCATGAGTGGGAAGGAACTCCTGAATGAAGTAAAGAAGGAACAGGAGATGCAGTTTGTTATAGTGAGGAAGCCGAGGGTTATCCTTACTAGTACTTTGATAGAATATTTTCCTGAGGAAGTTCAGGAGCTGCTAGAGAATTTTGCTGACATTGTAGTGGATGAGTTGCCAAACTCATTGCCGCTGATCAGAAGTATCAGCCATCATATTGACTTGATACCAGGAGCAAGTCTACCAAACAAAGCAGCGTACAGGTTGACACCTCAGGAGAATGAGGAGATGAAGAGACAGGTTCAGGATCTATTAGACAAATGATTGGTCAGAGAAAGCTTGAGTCCATGTTTAGTGCCAACTGTATTGAGTCCTAAAAAGGATGGAGGATGGAGAATGTGTACGGACTCGAGGGCCATAAACAAGATCACCATCAGATACAGGTTTCCATTGCCGAGGATGGATGACTTAATGGATTGCCTAAGCGGAGTAACTATTTTTCAAAGATAGATTTGAAAATTGGATATCACTAGATAAGAATGAGAGAATGTGATGAGTGGAAAACAACATTCAAGACAAATGAGGGGTTGTATGAATGGCTTGTTATGCCATTTGTCTTAACAAACACCCCGAGTACTTTTATGAGGCTAATGAATGAAGTGTTGAAATATTTCATTGGCAAGTACGTGATTGTATATTTGGATGATACACTGGTCTTTAGAAAGACTAAGGAGGAGCACTTAAGACATTTGACATTGGTAATGAGGAGGTTGCAGCAAGAGAAGTTGTTGATTAATCTAAAAAAATCCTCTTTCATGAAGACAAAACTCATATATTTCGGTTTTTTTATTTCTTCAAATGAGCTAAAGATGGATCTTGAAAAGGTGAAAGCGATCAGAGAATGGTTATCAACGAAGAATATCTTTGAGGTGAGAAGCTTCCATGGATTGGCGATTTTTTATCAGAATTTCATTAGAAATTTTAGTGGGATTAGTGCTCAAATGATGGATACAGTGTAAAAAATACATAAGTCTTTCAAATGGACAGAAGAGGCTAAGACAAGCTTCAACATATTGAAGGAGAAGATGATTGAAAAGCTGATTCTGGTATTACTGGATTTTGGAAAGACGTTTCAAGTGAGATGTGATGCGTGTGGAGTTGCAATTGGAGTGGTCTTAAGTCAAGACAGCATACATGTTGCATATTTCAATGAGATGTTCAATGAAGCCAATAAGAAGTACTCCACATACGACAAAGAGTTCTATGCCATAATCCAAGCCTTGAAGAAATGGAGGCACTATCTTGTACCAAAGGATTTTGTTTTGTATAGGGATACCCAAGCTTTGAAATTCATAACCAGACAGGAGAAGTTAAACCAGAGACATGCCAAGTGGATATAATTTATGAAAAACTTCAATTTTGTTATTAAACACATTTCCGATAATTATAACAAGGTTGTTGATGCATTGAGAAGGAGAAGTTTGATTCTGCAGTAATTTCAGGTTGGAACCTTGGGGTTTGATCACCTTAAGGAAATGTATCGCAGTTATCCATATTTCATTGAGGCATGTGAAGTGTGTGTGAATCCTGTACTCAGAGACAAAAGCCAGTGGGCCAAATATCTGATTCGGGATGGGTTTTTGTTTAAAGGGTGCCAATTGTGCATACCAAGATGTTCGATGAGGGAGAATTTACTGAAGGAAAAACATAGTGGAGGTCTAGCCAGACATTTCGGCCATGAAAAAACATTTTCCCAATTAAACGGTTCATATTATTGTCCAGTTATGAGAGCAGAGGTGAAGAGGTTTGTGAAAAAATGTAAGATTTGTCAGTATGAAAAGGGGAAGAAGCAGAACATTGGTTGTATCAACCATTTCCTATTCCAGAGAGGCCTTGGGATGCAATAAGCATGGATTTCGTGTTGGGATTGTCGAGGATGCAAAGAGTAAGTGATTCCATATTTGTGGTGGTTGACATATTTTTGAAGATGGCACACTTTATCCCATGCCAGAAGACCAATGATGCAATGCATGTTGCAAATTTGTTTTTCAGAGAGGTTGTGAGACTCCATGAATTGCCCAGGAGTATAGTTTCAGACAAGGATACCAAATTTGTTGGTCATTTCTGGAGGACGTTGTGGAAAAAGCTGGGGACAAAACTATATTTTAGTTTTGCATATCATCCATAGATGGATGGGCAGACTGAAGTGGTGAATCAAAGCTTAGGATATTTGCTGAGGAGTTTGGTCACTGAACACCATAGTCAGTGGGATCAGATTCTAGCAAAAGTGGAGTTTGCATATAACGAATCAGTGAACAGAAGCACTAGGAAAATCCCATTTCAAATAGTGTATGGAATGAATTTGAGAGGAGTGTCGAAGTTAAGAGATTTAAAGCAAAGAGAATTTAGGAGCGCTAGATATGAAGACTTTGTTGCATAAATGCAGGAACTCCATAATCATATCAAGGAGCAGTTGAAGAAGAGCAGCAATGAATACACGTGCAGAGCTAATCAACACAGGAGAAATCTTGAATTTGAAGTCAAAGATAAAGTTCTAGCACATCTAAGGAAGGAGAGGTTCCTGAGGGGAACATATAATAAGTTGAGATTGAAAAATATAGGGCCATGTAAAACTCTGAGAAAATTTGGGTAAAATTCTGAGAAAATTTGGGGAGAATACTTATGAAATAGAGCTGCCAGGAGACATGGGTATATCACCCATATTCAACATTGCAGACCTGTATCCTTACAGGGAGGATGGATCTAGAGGATCCAAAGATCAGGGGAAGATCAAATGGGAAAAATAGATTCTTTTATCAGAGAAGTCGTAGATGGAACGAATTATAGACCAGCGGATTGGTAAGAAGACCAGAAGGAGAACATATTTTGAGTATTTGGTGAAATGGAAAGGATGACCGATGGAAGATGCCAGTTGGGTTAGTCAAGTAGACATCCATAAGAATGGAAAATTGATGAAGGAACTCATGGACAGAAGTCCATGAATTTTTCAGCCAGAGGAGTATGATGCAGGAGCATCGCCAGCAAAGCACAATCGGGAGACAGCTGGGCACACTAGCCCATATTTTGAAATGTTTTGAATTTCAAAGATCAATATATTAATGTAATATCTGAAAAATATTTTTGAGTTATGAACATCTTTAATGATCGGAGGTTGAGCCATCATGCAATATTGATGGGGGATGTATTTTGTTTTAATGTGATGGATCATAACACAAATTTGGAGCGTTCGCTCTTATCTGTCTAACTCGATATTTATTGTAATAAATGTTAAGTAGTTCATCGCATTTAATTTCGATAGGATAGCATAGAGTAGTTGGAGGGAAAATCTTGAAGAGCACCCCTTTGTATAAAGATTTGTATTGTTTCCTAGTAGTGGATTGTTGCTACTGAACATAGTATGTAGATTGCCATTGTAGTAGAGAGCAAGAAGCTACACAAAAATATTGTGTAAATGTATGTAAGTTTCAGTTGAATGAATACAACATAGGATTATTGTCCCAAATGTGCGTTATCATTGTGTCTATCTGTAAGAGTGAATGGTAGACCTGTTTTTTATTTTCAATTCTCTGTTATTTCTTTTTTTCGTATCTATGAATGCATTTACAGGATTGAATGTACGATTCACTATGGAGAGTGAATAAGTTTCAATTGTTTCTCTTCATTGAGAAAGTACAACGAATGCATAGTGTCTACAAGGGGTGCATTGATGGAGTCTGTTTCGACTCATAATCTCAGAAGAGGTAATGTGAAACTTATATTCACAAGGTGTGCATACCATCCGCAAGGAGTGTGTGACAGATTTTTCATACTCAAAAGCTCAGGAGGAGTATTATGATTTTGTCGTAGAAGACAGAAGTGGTCGAAGAACAGTTGCAAGGAGTGCAAAGTCATCAAAAGAGGAGTCGAACGTGGAAGAGGACCGTTTCAAGGCATGCATAGTTTGGGGCTTTGATTAAGTGTCGAAGAGAGTGTTCAGAGGAACAGGGGGAAATAGAAGAAGTAAAGCTCAGGAGGGAGAGCGACGCAAAATCTTCAAGGAGGAAAGTCCCTAAATTTTCCATCAAAGTCAATAGACGTGACTCATTCTGGAGGGAGGCGAATGATTCCAGACCATCATATCTGGGAGAGTTATGTGGAGGATAGCCATAAGTATTTTTTGGTACTTCGGAGTTTGATAAGTTTGAAAACTTGTCAGAAGTAGGATCGTGAAGTCCGAACTCGTGATTTGATCTCAATCATTGATCACAAGGAGAGCACATGGAAACCGATCAACGAATTCAGAATTCGGGAGTTCGAAGGTTTTTGGTGAGGGCCCTAGAGTTTCGCGAAGTTGAGAGACCTGAATCGTAGTGGGGCCAGTGAATCTAAGGAGACACATGGTGGAAGTCCGAAGACTTAGAGAAGTGTGCTTCAGAAGAAGTTGAGGGAAGAGTTCGGGATATCCCCAAAGTCCAAACCGCGAAGAGACAGGCCCATGGTAATAGCTGTGTTCATTTGAGAAAAGGACCTCTATGTGTGGCTAGAGTGGTTTCAGGTGCCCGCAGGGACCCAAGGAGTCGCTCTGACTCAGTGATTCGAACAATCCAAGACCAGGAGGTCGAGCAACCCTTTGGAGGGAAGGGGGTTTGCACCAGTCATGTCTAGTTGTATCACATGTTTATCACTTTTGAGAGGAACTACATTTAATTTTTTGCAAATAGACAATGGCATAACATTGGAGGATGCTCTTGATTCAACCAAACAGTTATGGAGGTTTCTGTTGAAGACTTCAAAAATCAAAAGGAATAGAGGGACAAAAGGTTTTCCCTTCTTATCTTCAGAGCAGGCATTCACAGTTGGTTTATTTCTTAGATTTGTGGGAGTCATATTTTATCTTTGGTCAGTGCATGTTGTAGGACTTTATACTAATTTCAATGCTTGTAACAGAAAGTCCTTTTGTTGCGGGATTCTACACATGTCCATGATCGATATATTTGACTTCAAATTTTTCAAATATTCTACTATGTTGTAGTCTAGCTTGGGTGATTCTCGTGTATGGATGTTTATAGGGTTTCTTTGGGGGGGAAAAGGTGTTTTTGGGTGATCGAGAGTTGGTTTTCCTCTCGAATTGTGGGTCGTAGTAAGGTCGTTTGAGACAGGTTGACCCCTAATTCTTGTTTGCACAGCCAAGACTTATACAGGTGGTTCTTGAACCTCAAATAGGTCATCAGAAGGCATTGGTAGGTCAGGGTCCCATATCAACATTGTCATTTCTTCTGGTGGATCAACTTCTTCTTGTTGGGTGATATTCATAGTTGAGCCACTTGACTATTTAGTTAGGGAAACTTCATCTAGAAACCAGTTATCCATCAAATTCATGGCATGCACCCATTGTGGGTAGTCTCTTTCAGAGTGTTTCTCTTGGTGATAGGTACAGAAAGAGTCAGATGCTACATTTCCCATATTGATGTTTAAGTTCGTCAAGGGAGTTTCAATTGCTTTGAAAGGTGGATTTATTTTAAAAAAGGGTTTATAGGGCCTCTGGCCTTGGTTTCCCTCCCTTGAACTTCTCTTCATGTCTATGATTTCGTTCGACAACTTCTTAACCATGCGTTGTAGGTATTCTATGTCTTAACTTCCCTTTTCAGGACCTTGTTCTGTTTGTTTCCCTGGGGGTCTAGTCAACAAGAGTCCCCTCCTGGGAGGAGGTTGAACTTCCTTCTTAACTAATGAGACCTGGCCTTCTTTACATCCCTTCATTTTGAACTCTATTGTTTTTTCTTCTTAAAAATTCTCCACTAAGGTTGTTTTGGCATCCCTCTTGACAAACATGGAAATAGAAGCTGGGAGAGCATTAACATATACTTCAATTTGCAACTCTTGAGTGGGTTTAGCTTTGGGTTGAAATTTGTTTAGGATAGTGGTCAACCATTGATTAAAGTCTTTAACCTTCTCCTTTGAACTCATGGTGGCGGCAAACAACTCGGCCATTAAAGCTACTGTAGTGGTTTCTTCTACAAATTTATCTAGAAAATCCTTTTGAAACTTCGTCCAACTAGTTATGGATCCTACATGTAAGTTAAAATACCACGTGGAGGATTAATTCTCAAAAGTATAGGGGAAAAGCATGCATACTACATCTTCATGTTGGACATTTATCAGTCTGATAGCTAGTATGAATTTTTTGATATGGTCTTCAGGAAATCCTGAGGTTTCAGGGTCAAATTTAGGGAGTAACTTTTCTGGATGTCAGGGAAGGTTATGTACTCATCCAGGGATGGCCAGAGCATATCTGGCTAACCAAGGTTGATTATTCTGAGGTGGGTTTCCCCTTTCTTCATTATGATCATGGTTATCTTCCATGTCGTTCGATCCCAAAACTGAATGTTCTAAGTTAAACCCTTACTCGTCCGAAAAATCGTCGGGCTCAGAGTAGTTGTCAGCTAGTGTTTCGGGGATTAGATTGAGAGGATGTTTGATTTTGGTGAGGGAGAAATCTATCAAGTCTTCTACTTTGTGCACAAAAAACTAGTCAGGGGTATCGACCATTGGTATGCTTACTTGTTTTCTACGAGGAAGTAATGGTGCTAAGGGCAACGCTTCTATCTATCGAGCATAAGCTCTTGTTATTCTTCTGAACTGGTTCAAATCCTCGTGAGGAGAGCATAAGGTATTTCAAGGAATATATTTTCTTCCTCCTGCTAGGGTGAGTTACTCATTTTAAGAGTACTCAGTGTATGTGGGATGTCTTGGGAATGACTAGCCATGCATGTGGGCTGTTTTGAATCTACAGGCTGTGTGAAATATTATGTTAAAAATATTTTCATTCATTCATTCTTCAGGTCCTCCTTCTAGCGCCAATTCTTTTGAGGGTCCTAAATCCCTTTAACTCAACAGTAGGAACCAAACCCACCACCGAGGCCCAATTAGACTCTGCAGCGTTTAATGGTGGAATGGTTCTCCAGATCTTGCGATATGGCCAATTAATCGATGGGCTTTACGTAGTGATTGATAGGATGTTTTCTTGTGAAAACTCCTCCTTCAATTTGAATGTTCTCTTTTTGAATTTTCTCTTATATGTGGGACCGATACAAGATAAATGTTGGTATAAATCAGCTGGGTAACAAAGGGGAAGGACTTAACTACTGAAGAAGGTTGATTTTGGGATAACCCTTCTGCTCAAACATGAAGACAATGATTCTTGCACCTACAACAATCCTTGTACTAATACATTAACTTGTTCATGTTCCAATTATTGACTGAGATACAATCATCAAGAGAAAACATACATGCAATAAATGATGGCAAGAAAAATAGTTTCCTTAACTCTAATGATCAATCACATATTAACACAATGATTTACTTTTCATCATTAAAGAAAAGAACTAGAAAAATATTGAATCAGATAACTTATCAACACATTCATAGGCTCTTACTCGTTACAACATTCATTCATGAGATAAAATTAGAAATAATTCTTCTTCATATCCAATCACACACGCTTTTGATGAAAAACACAAACTTGTATCTGGTCCTAAACAAGACTTCTCAATTAAGGTAGCTCTGAAATAGTTCTTTACAAATCCAAAAATCAGGGTTTTTGCAACAACCATCGACCTCTGCTAGCAGGTCGATCCTCCTATTTATAACATATTATTAACTAAAAATAACTATAAAAAATGCAAGCTAAGTAAAACAAAACATCACCACGTGGCACTTTCATCGCTCAGTATTCTAAGAGTCATCAAATGGTTTCACTTGAGTGGATGACTCTTCTCATACTCTGACCATTGGACAAAGAGATATTTGCATGTGTTGGCATATGGGAATCTTTGTTGATCCATTGGGGACGAAAGGATTTCCTTTATCTCTACTACCCGGGCTTGATACTTGACTGTTCTAGCACTTAACTGTTGCAACATAGTTTCAGCCTTGATCGGGTGTTCCATGAACTACTTCACTTGACCTAGCTTCATGTTGGCCACCTTTTCTATCTCCACAGCCCACAAGGAGCCTTGTTCGACATGTAATTTGACTATGTCATGCAAGTTGACAAAGTCATCGGGTGTGTCGAATTCTGGGAGGCCGATATCTCTCATCTCTCAATTGATCTTGGTCTAGCTCTTTTCGCACTTGGACCATTTCTCTTGGATTTCCTGATGAGGTTCTTGGGCCATTTGCACCCACTATTTGGCTGACTTCTTTATGTGATCAATGCTACTATCCCTTAGCACCCAAATGTCATGGTCTTCGGTGTCTCGCCCCTGCTAAAAGGCACTGATGTAGTCAATCCTCTCCATGGCTTGGTGTGATTTATCATACCACCATTCCATATATTTTCATGTCACCAGTTCCATGAGGGTGTCATCTTGGAAATCGGCTATTCTTGCAGTGAAAAGGTGTCGTTCATTTGTAAATTTATTCTAGGCGTCCTGGAATTCGTTTCTCAAGAACACCATGGCCTATGTGGAGTCTTGATAATATTTCTCCAAATGGTGTAGATGTTCCAGCTCCTTTAGCATAGCATCCAACTCCTCTTCATCCTTTTTTTCTCTATCCAAGGTGGAATCTGTGATTTCCATCCCTGCACCGATAAGCTCGGATGTCTTAGCATGCTCCGTGCTAATCAATGTTTCCTCTGTGGTGATGAGGATGGAGTGATCCAGAGTAAGCCTCCTCTTCTTAGTATTTCTTTTCAAAATGGATTTCCTCTTCCAGTCATAGGATATGGCTTGTATATCAGCAACCTCATCCATGGGTTCGGGGATTTGCTGATGTCCCTAGGTAAGCATATTTACCAGGCCCTCGACAATGTTTGTTTGTTTGAGACTGGGTTCTTGAACCTCTTCCGTGTGTTCCAAAGGTCCGAACTCTGGTTGTTTCTCATCGGGAGGTAAGGTACCAACTGAAATCGAAGCATCAGGGGTAGGCTTGGTACTTACTTGATAATCAGTTGTTGAGATCTCGATTTCCCGCTGTGGAACTTCTTCTTCTTGTTCACCTGACCCTGTCTCATCCTTTGGACTATCCACTTGGGTATCCATCACATTGAGTAGCTCAGTGTCTAAGAAACTTTCAACCTCCTGGTCATTCTATGGAAGGCCTTGAACTTGAGCGTCGGGAGCTGGGGAAGATGCCTTATCGGGCTCCTTTTCCTCTGTGATCTCCACCGGGGTCACCAAGGACACCTCTGAACTCTCCTCATCATCAAAGATTGTTATTAAGTCATGGAGTGGGTTTGGTGCACTTTATCTCCTTGATTTTCTTGCTATATTTGGCTAAGCTAAAACGTCCCCTAGTGATCTGGCCTGTGGCGTTGTAACTTTAGGGTTATCTAACCCGGCAATTTCTTCAATTTGTATTAACTCTGGACCACTTGGACCTCCCTGTCTTTCAACTGGGCTGTCGACAGGGACCCTTTCCATTTCTACAAGGTCTGGGTCATCCTGTAGCTGACCGATCACTCTCTGTTCTTGTTCTATCAGGAGAAATCCCCTTGTCTATTCCTCTATTGTCATAGGAAATCCCATGTTCTGCACTGGAGCCACCAGGGAAACCTTTGTTTCATTTATCACTCTGATTTCTTCCTTGGCTCTGAGGAGCTCTTAAGCCGACTGTTCTATTTTTGTCAGTTGTTCATCCAGGCTCATGGCCCTAAACCTGGTCATTTTTGGGTCATCCATCCTTTGTACCACCTCATCCCAGTCCTAGGCATTTTCTGTGAAGACTTCGTCATCGAATTTGTCGTGGGCGTAGGCCCAGCAAGATGACACTTGTGAAGCATGTTGCAAGACCAGGCCCTTTGGATCATGCTTGCAGAATCAGCCCGTCAAGAATATGAACTCAAGTTGGCTCAAACCTTCTTGTTTGGATTGAGCGATATCCTTTACCAAGTAGAAACCTACATGGAAACCATAGGGTATGAATGCCTATTTCTTATCCTTGACCAGTGTGGCATTGTATCCTTGTAAGATGGTTTGATAGAATATTTCTCCTACTACCAATTGGTCTGGTACATGAGCTGGTAGGAGATGTGGTGCTCTGGTGGCTCCGAACACCCTGATGTAGGTGACGCACTCGTGCAAAAACCAATGGCCTACCTTGGATATCATCTTTTTGAATGTCATCGATAGCCTTGGGAATTCCTTCTTAAAAAGAATAAAATAAATTCGGGTGATGAATTCATTGCTGATGAGAGAGTAGGACTTCTTATACTTGCTTTCCCATAGCACACTGAAGTAGACATGGACCAGGAGTTCTGCAACATGCCATCTTAGATTCATGTCAGTGAAGATGTTTCTGGTGCACATGACATCGAACAAGTATGAAGCCATGTAAAACGTTGGTGCTTCCCCTTCCTTCGGTGCCTGGGCCTGCTGCACATATATGCCCAGTTTCTTGGAGATTATTGCTCCCCAATTGAAGATGCACCCGATGATCGCAACTATGTATTCCAAAGGCATCCATTTCTCTGAAAACCTGGAGCAATATTTCTCTCTGTATAATCAGAAAATGAGAGCCATCAAATAGATGTATGGCTCCCTTAAGTTAGTTTTCCCATACCAGCCAGTGCTCCGGTTGGTAAACTTCTTGTATTCCCTCCACCATGAGGCCATCAGTCGGCTGGTGTCGTAGTGTTCGTAGAACTTCACGAAAAAATTTGTATTTAGACTCTCCTCGGGGTCTCTAAGTTTGTAGTATTTCTGAACTTCTATAGGAAGGAACACTTTGACACACCCACCATTGTCATTGTTGATTAATAATTTATGTGTGTATATGTGGTGGATGAGCCACTTCAGGACTTCTATGCAGGGAAAAATGGGGGTTATTCTTGCCACCATATGTAGGTATGACCATCAGATGTTCGAGAAACCTGTTTGTCGAGCACCCTTACATATGGATCACTATTTGGGACATATTTTGGGTATTCCTCCCGGCTGATCTTGTTAAAGATTTCTCCCCAATGTGGGAGCACCATATTGGACCTGGTGCTTTCCTCTGTATCATCAAAGGCCAGAGGCTGGATGAAAACCTTCATCGTTGTTGTCTTAACAGGTTTTAGCCCCGAGGCATATTCCAATTGTTTTGCAACCCCTGGAGACGAGCCTTTCCCTACCTCTGGTTCTTTCATCTTTGGTTCCCTCGACAATCGTCTAGTGGTTGGATTTCTTGGCGGCATTATTTCTGCAACTTAAAATAAAATTCCAGAGACTGTGTAGAAACAAAAACCAGATAGCAACACATAAATTATATCCATGTAAAATTTACAGACTCGGATACATACCTCTGAAGCTTGTTAAAACCTAGTTATTTTGATAATCACGGAGTTGATAAAGCCTTCGAGTCACTCATCTTTCTCCTTCGGATGCTCTGGAATTCTCTTATGCGCAGAGTGATTTCATTTTCAATGTCTCAATAGAATTTAAATAGGGAAGAGCTTACCGTGTCACATCAGCCATTCAATTCAAGTTATGAGTGAAATTGTAACAAATCTACCATTGAATCTCTATAACTTAAATTCATCATGGGTTGACGGTGGAGGCGCGGGTGGTGATGTGGTCTATCGGTGATTTTAAATGTCTTTTTTGATTAGCGCACGAGGTAGAAACTAATGAGGTATTTTTATTAATTAGCTCCTTAAATTCTCAAAATCGGATCGTATCTAATGCTAAAATGTCCCATCATGTTGCTCTCTCAGTGGGTGGATCAAGGATCGGGGGTGTGATATGAACATTCTCATTAGTAACCTCCTGCAAAAAGTTCCAACGCTAATCAATTTTACTGTAGATTGTTTATGCGGCAACGCTTACTTGAAGGTGTGACTCAGACTTAGGTAACCAAGAATGACTCGGGGTAAAACTAGAACGTACAGTTCTCCAATCTGGTAAAGACACATGGCATTGAAGACCGGTGACTTAATTCACATGTATTAATCGAAGTTGGGACTTTCCTTAAGTTATTCGTTCTAAAACAAAACTCCTCTTGCCGATGCCGAAAACCTATCCAGGGTCGGCGATCAACAATAAATCTATCAAAGTGCTTTCAGATCAGCTCCCTTGAAAAAGTTTCGATGTTGAAAATGCATCGGGGATAAATTTTATCATGGTCAAAATATTGACGATGATCCTTCTAGGTTTTCCTCGGTATCGATGAAGCATGTTGGGGTAAAGACCATCGGAAATATCGTTTCACTCTTTGTTGACGTGTGTCCCCCTCATATTTTACTGATGCCGAAGGGGAATCGGCTATCGATGATATCCTTATGCAAGACTTGACACAAACAAAAACTTCCTTTTGTCGATGTCGATGGAGATCGGTCCTCGGTGACTGAGTTTTTTCAAGTGGTTCTTTTCCTTCTTTGAATTCCTTCTGATGCCGACCTTGATCATGTTCGATGAAGTGATTGGCTGCCAATTAAGGTATTTTTAGTCATGAAGTTTCATAAGTTCAAGAAAACCTGAATAGGTGATGAGAATCATGGAAATAATAAAAGTCAAAAAAAAATTTCAAAAATGAAATCGAATCAAAAAGTGTAGAAGATCAAGTGGTACCTTAAAAAGTAAGAAATTGACAAAGGATTTTTTAGGGTGTGTTGAGTGTTGAACATACTCCTTTCGGAATACGAGGTGGTGGCTCTGGTTTTTCGATTTTTAAAGTCATCTCCAGAGGAGGAGGAGAAGAATATTCTAGACCAAGTATAGCCTGTGAAGAACTATAATCTCGAGATCAAGTGGCTACATGAACTTTCGCATCGACCATACTGATACATAAACGGTCGTCGTCCTGCAATGGCGGGTTTTGACTCCCACCAGTCACATTTCCATCATTTGAGGAGCTCGAGGCCATGTGTTGGTTATGTGGGAAAGGATTCATTAGCACGGTGGGCGGTAGAGATAATATCCTTGCAACTTCTGCAAGTTTGGGGCATAAATGAGTAAGGTGATCATCTGTACAAAAATTGTAGGGAAATTTCACCTTACTCCTTTCTTTCTTTCCCTCTCTAGCATTATTATTCATCTTCTCATTATTACCATTGTCCTTGGGTTTATTATTATTTTTCCCACCCTTACAATTATTATTACGTCCTTTCTTCTTATTCCCGCCTGGTTGATGGTTACCATTTGGGTCGGTCGACGATTTCACGGAATGTACATCCGCCGACTGAGTGGGATTGGAAGACACAAATGAATTTGGCCCTCCAACAGACTAGTTTAGATACAACTCTTTCAAATGGATTGTCAACGAGTCTACGGATTTTACATTAGCGAAGCCTACAATGCCATCAGCATGAGGTCCGAACTTTTGTATAGGTTCATAGGTTGACTACGGTGCGTCTGAAAGAATGTGGTATAACATCCCAGACTGAGCGTATGTAAGATCTAATTGCTGGGTTTTAAAGATCGCTTCTTCCTCAGTGGTGACCCCGGATGTAGCAACATCCTTCGATATAGGAGGCTTCAAAGACTTAAGGAACCATTCTAAAAGAAATTATGGGGGTATGGAGGTCTTAATCAACCTCTTCCGTCTACGCCACTCCTGGATATGATTCGAGATATGAGTGGTTGTGTCCTGGCATAAAGTTGACAAAATTTCTAGGCCAGCATCATAATGAACCAGAAGTTGGAAGTGGTTAAGGAAGACTAGCACCATCTGACTAAAGGTCCCGTATTCCCCCCTAGGTAGCTTGATATACCATTTTTCAGTGACCCCAATGAGGGTGCGTTGAAATAATCTTAACCGAATGGAATCGTCATTAAGGGAATTCAAAGAGCACCATAGGTGAAAGGTGGTGACGTGATCACTAGGATCCTCACCATTCTTACCTTCGAATTACAGAATGTCTGAAGAAATCTTGGTGGGTCAGGGAGCCATGTAGGATTATGAGACACAGGTTAATTCATCAACTTAGACAAGTCTGGCAGATTAAGCATGGCCAGAAAAGGGAGATGAGGTTGCGGCATCTAGCCCCAAGCTCCCTGGAAAGATTGTGTTTGAGGAACTACAATCCATCCAGGGTTCTGGTAAGCACCATGGCCCTCTCCAGGATTATAAGAACCTCCTCTAGTCTGATTCATTAAAGGTTGGTTGGGCATCGTTCCCTTAGGAATTTTCTGATGGGGGTTATAAAAAATTTCCCCATCCAGAGTGGATCTGTGTTGAGGGTTTCCCAAAGCATGAAAATGACCTCCTCCGAGTGTGAATCCAAAGGATAGAGGTGGATTCGTCATGCCAAACATGTTGGTCGAAATCGACACTGAGGAGGTACGGCTATAGGATGGAACTTGAGCAGAATCTTGTCCGCTAGGTTGGTTGCTCCACCCAGAAGTAAGAGGATTAGACCTGAGGTTAAAAGAAGGAATACCTCCCACATTAGGAGTCATTTGAGGGATCTAAGAATGACCAAATGAGAATGGAGTATAAGAAGGTGTAGTGCCCCCAATTCCAATGCTAGCATTAGGGCCAGTAGCTAGGATGGTGTTCAACAACTACGAAGTAAAATTCGGCATACCATAGGAAAAAGGACTAGAGTCCATAGGGATGGACTGAACATTATAGCCCGATGAGTGACCAAGAGACCCAAATGAGTTCGAGGCAATAGTTTGAGCATTAACTATATGTCGAGCAGCAGTGATAATAGGTGCCTCTGGCACTACAACCATTGTGGTTTCAGGAGTCGAAGGGGTGCCATTAACTATAGTAGGTGTGGGAGTCAAAGGGATCCTAGTGTTCTGATGACTCAGTTCAGTACTCATCCTTGTAGAATCACAAGTCTAAACAGTGGAGATGTGTGTACCATGTCTAATAGCTCTACACCTTTTAGAAGGCAAAGACGTGAAATCCGGTAGTAATTGTAACAAGCGACAGGACCGACGAGGACTCTAGTATGACTCCACGATGACTTAAGACTCTAAATATAGAAAATAAATCCTAAGGCCAACTAGTAATAAAAGAGCACACCAAAAATCAAATGGCCAATATGCACACAAATGGGGTAAAGTCGTTGAAAAGACCATCCCTCCATAAAGAAGGTATGTCTCTCCCAAGAGGGGCCTGAGACTCCCTACTAAAGATCGGAGGTATCAGAATCATTTATAAGGGCCCTCATGGGATTAATAGCGTAGTCAGTCAGATCCCCCCAGAGAGGTAATCCTCCATAAAGGTTGTGTGTTTTCTGACCCTTATCTGACCCAGGGTACCTACAGAATAACCCCTGCAAGTAACCTATGTGGCACCTAAGTCAAGCAACTAAGAAACCAATATATAACCAATGCATAGGCGAGTAGTCGTAAGTCAGGTCCACCATATGGGTAGGGTAGAAAATCCTGAAACCTTGAAAGCATCGCCTCTCACGGATGTAAGGGCACTAGAAATATCCCTAGATATGAATAGATCCCCAGAAATATCTTTGACGCTAAGAAGGTATCAGGGGGATATCCTGTCAACCAACCTCGTGCAACCTCATGATTAAATCTGTTGTAAGCAGAGCCTCCTGATATTACCGATTATACAATGGGTTTCTCCACTCCCTTTGTCAGACACATATGTTGATTTAATTACCTTGGAGAAGTTTACTCACAAAATCCTATTCCAAGGCAGTAAATCTTAAGCTAGTTTGTGCACCCTAGAAAATAAAATCGTGACTAATCAATTTTAAATTATAGCATTAATTTTAATGGTCGTGCTTACTCAAAAAGGTATGGTAGTGAAACTCGTGATGTTATGACTCATCAAATAAAGTAAATATGAATATAATGCAAATTCCTAACTTCAGTTTTCAATGAATGATATGCTTCTTAAAACAATGCAATTTTCAATTTCAACTCTGCAATTCTGAAGTAAAAAATGTAATCTTTATTTACATGCACTAAACTAATGACAGAGACTCAAAAGAAAAAAATTCCAAGCAATGCAAAATGCCTAATATTTTTGTATTTTCAATATAATAAAAATGAAAATGCATGGACTGAACAACAACTTGATATATAAAATCTAATGTGTATAGAAAGAGACAACTCAAGTAGGATGCCAAGGAGTAGAACACCCAGCCTAATGTACAAGGACAATCTAAATGAAAATATGATGAGAAGACTCCGCCCAAAAATTCAACCCCAGACAGGTTTCCTGTCATCCCACAGACACTCAACAGTCACTACAGAGACCCAAGAAGACTCAACAAACATCAAATCCCACCCAACAACCACCAGACCTAGTAAACCAGCACAATATGTCAATGTACATGACTGTTCAAGGAAACAGAGCATATGTACGCAGCTTGCAGAAGGACAGCCTGCATATACACGCGGATGTCAAGCAAAAAGTCGCGTATATGTTTCAAAAACCAATCTAGGCAAGGGAGAAGGCTGAAAAACTCATACCTAGAGTGAACAAAGGTTGTCAATCAATGATACGACAAGAAACACAATAGGAATGAAAGCAATATAAGGAGAAAATTACTCCAAACCCTAAGAAAGAAGATCAATCCCCAGTATGGTCGCCAATTCTGTTACGAGGAAAAATCTCTCTATGGCTAGGGTAAACCACAATAGATGGAAATGACTGCAGAAATCAACTCTATCCTCAAATATGTTATATAAACCAATATGCTAGAGAGATAAAATAAAATGCCTACCTCATCCAGACGTTCGATGAAGTCTGTCGCTGAGCACTTTGACCCAAAGCAATATACCTACAACTAGTTCTCAACAACCAAGCAAAGCAAGCATATGGTGATATTATAAGATGTTAGCACATTAGATAGAATAATCCATTAATACATAACAAATACACCCATGGATAATAATTCAAATATTTTCAAGATATCAATTGGACAGGAAAATAGTATTTCTATTAATATATTATCAGCAGAAGTAAGAAAGTTACAGACTTCCGTGTCGGCACGGTTCAGAACCGAGAAACTAAATTCCTTCCAGTTGGGCCTCCACCACTTCAATCCTCCACCAAAGGAAATCTCATAGAAGAGAGACAATGAGGTTCTTAATCAATAAGGGAAGAGCTTGGGGGCTGAACACTATGTTCAGACTTGAAGGACAAAGGGATCCAGACTCAATATGAAGTAAATAATTTCTCCAGAGTAACTTTACTCTCAAAGTGGAATTCTTTCTCCTTTATTTCCATAGCTCGGAATTGGCCCATTTATAGCCTTCAAATGGAATTGAAGGGCCAAGTCGAAATGTTTCCAGTATATGGAAGGCCAAGGATCATAGATCTCCTATCGTGACATGGAAACCCAACACCAATTTTCATTTTTTGAGAACAAATCTCGATGTACGCACGTTGTAGTTGAGCAGCCTGCGTATACGCATGTTGTATAGTAGGAAAGGTGCATACAGGTGGAAAAAAATGTATTTTTAGCTCTGGAACTTGCAAAAAGGGATGACAAGTCTGCATGGGGAAATGGAAAAAGGCCTTCTGTGCAAGATTGCATAGGGTGAGGCAAATCTTGCTATAACATTATTACAAACCAATAAATCCATAATTTACATTCATTAAGCAATTGTGCACTAGGAAAACATAAAAGAAAATATTAGACTTAAAGAAAACACATTCATAAGCATATACTCACATTTCAATGATGAAGGAATCAAACAAATGAATTACAAAATTCTTCACCACAAAGTTTCATGATTGTATTATATTTATTCAATGGGAGCTTGAAATTTGTCTTGTATTATCCTCTCAAGTTCCTCTTGCCAAAAAAATTCATTTACAATAAGCTAAATACATACATACATATATAAAAAAAAATCACCACAAATTTTCATGATTGTATTATATTTTTTCAATGGGAGCTTGAAATTTGGCTTACATAATCCTCCTCTCAAGTTCCTCTTGCCAAAAAAATCCATTTACAATTAGTTGAATACACACACACACACATGAGTTACAAAATGTGTCCCTTTGTATTCCTTCTTGACTCTTCACATACTCCCTTATCCTTTCATATGTTGATTGTTATTCAAAAGAGTTATTGAAAATTACATTTTCATTGATTGAATTTACTAAGTCAAATTTGTCTCTTAACCAATCATATATTGGGCTTACTCTAAGGGCATAATTTACTAAGAAGACTTTGACAATGATAGGTCTATAAACTTGACCAACTCAAATTGTGTGATGTCTTGCATTTGTGTTGCTTTCTTCATCTTCTTTTGTGTATTGATGTAACAACTCCATAAGGTCACCAAGAGGAAGGGGTCCATCTTCATTTTGAAACATTTGGTGCTCTATGCTAATCTACCATCTCTGGGGCTTCATCTAAGTAACCATCATTATCTTGCCTCTGGGCATCAAGATCTTCCTAGAAGAGATCAGACCTATAAATCGATGTATGTTGGTTGTGATATTTGTGTGGTTACTACCAAGTAATGATTTCATCCAAGTTCTTCTTCTCCCTCTCAAGGTTAGTGATTTGCCACTCCCATTGCTGCTTTATTATGGTAGTGATGATGAAAAACTCTTTTCAAGCAAGAATGAGCTCATAAAAAATATTTGATGAGGGGAACAATTAGTTCTTACCAATGAGAAAACATGTAACACACCTGATCTAGGAGGATCTAGAGAACATCTTAGAAGTTTCAGAAGTGTCCCAGGAAGCTCAGAATGGCCTCAAAAAATGAGAAAAGGAAAAACTTCAAATTCCTTAAAGCTCAGAAAAATTGGCATCATCACGAAGAGAGCATCACAATATTTCCAACAGCGTAAATGATTTTTCAAATAGAGTTACAGATAGAAAGATATTCATGGTCAAAGTTTTGGTAAACCTAGCCCAGTCAGAAGGGATGAGTCAGCATCTGTACTGCTGACATCAGCATCAGCACGGATGATGTCATCTTTTGTACAGGGTACGTGGCACTATCATAGATCAACACGTGTCATGATTATGTCAACATGATGACATGGCAGCACCAGAGGCTACCACGTATCACTCAAATTTGCCATTTTCATGTCGACATGTGGACCAATGAGAAAGTGCAATGTGGCAATCCATACAACCACATGGCAGGTGATGTGGCATCTGTACTGGACATGTCAAATGATGTGGCATCTGTACAGGATGTGTTAGGTGATGTGGCAGGCACAGTGGTAGTGATGTTAGTATGTTGACATGGCCCAATGACAGCGTGCCATGTGGCATGTTGATTTGGCACTTTTGGCTGCCAAATGGGACAATAGAAATGTGACACGTGGCACCCTCAGGTGATGCCATGTGGCACCACCAAGTAGAAACCACTTGGTCCTCTTGCATGTTGACACATGGCACCATTCACCAGACGACACATGGTAGGGACACATAGGAAGATGATTGTATCAGTTTTAAAAAATGGATGGATGCCATGTGGCCCAATCATGGGCTACCACATGGTAGTGGGAAAATGCCCAATGAGGGCCAATAACCAAAAAATCAAATTAAAATAGGGGTTGTCCAACAGCCAACCCCAATCCATCAAACTTAGCAGTGATCCACCAAGTATGGTGGCAAACCCCACACTTGGTGGTAGAATCCAAATACAGTAACCCGGTGTATCTCCTCTAGATCTAACAAAATATCGACCAAGTATTAAATGTGGGTCATATCCCAACTTTTTTTGCTGGTGTCATATCAAGTGGACGTCGAAGTTATCCGGATGGCTAATCTTGGTGGTTGGTTACTTAATATATGGGTAGCCAATTATTTTGTAAGAGGTGCCAAAATGGGGGGAGGCCCGCGGGTTTGACCCTGGGACCTCCATAACAAACAAACTTTATATAGTACCCAATTTTCCAATGAACCATTGGGGTCGGACTTGGTATGTCCACCCCGAATTTAAAATTTAAACCAAGATATTCTAGAGTGAAGGAGAAGCGCACGCCATTCTGCCCAGGCTATACCGAGCATGGATTTCAATGTAGATTCTAGTGCATTAATTGCAGAGACTTGCACACAGATCAAGGCAGAGGTCCAGAGGTGGCTTGAAGTTGACAGTGTCCAATGGAGATGATTTGACAGTCAAATTTATGCTATTCGACGACATGAATCCAATGGAAATGTTTATTTTGGCAGTAGAGACTCCGATCAATAGGCTAACTTTTGAAGAATCCAATGTAAGCATTATTTTTACTATGTTGTTTTCTCATTGAATTTTGCAGCATAGTATGATTGATACAAATCTGAAGGAGCATGGAGAGGCAACAACAATTCAACAAGACCAGCTTATTCCTTCAATTTATTCCTTTCTTCTCTTCTTACACATAAACAAATCAGCTACATGTGAAAGAGAATTTGTGGCACTTGGATGATAAGTGGCCAATGAAGTAGTCAAGAATCTCGTAATTTTGGGATCTGTGTATGGGCGCCATATATGCTTGGATCTGAGTAGCATATCTAAGTAATTCTATGGCTCCATGATGATGGGGGTCATTTCTTATTCTTCCTCTTTTTATATATTAAGTATGTGGGAATGATGTCCATGTCAGCATCATGGATGCCTCATGAGCATGAGAACTTGTGAAGCTTGTAAACATTCCTAATCACATTATGATCTCTTGTTGCCATCACTGAAAAGGGACTTTGGCCTTACAACTTGTAAAGGAGAGACATCATTACAATGAGGAGAATAAAGTGGTCAAGCTTTGGAGCAAGACCTGGAGATGTAGCCCACATTGGGTGATCTTCGTTATCAAGGGAAGTGTCATATGTCTTATGTGTATTATGTTCTTATGTTGCTTTTCATGAATTTCCGCACATAGAATATTAAATGCAAGCATGAGATATAACACATAAGGAATCTAAAAGAGGCTTTAATTAAATTTGGATTCAATTCTATAAAGACTTCAACTATACCTTTAATTGCAATCCGCTCAAGTAAAACGATCTACAACTGACCCTTTAGAGGACTGACAAGATCAAACAATTATCGGAAACTAATCACCCCCGGGTTTATATCAAGTGGTATCAGATTAGGCTTAATATCAATTACAAGTGTTGAAGCTAAGAATGGAAATATCACCAAAACATTTGTGGTTTGATGAGCTCCAAGAGCTCAACCAAATCCTTCAAGCAGAAAATGCTAGATTGAAGACATTGTTGCATGTTGCAGAGGAGGAGAACCAAAGGTTGCAAGAGTAGTTGTAAGCCATGAAGGTGCAGGCAGGAGAAGGGTCTATGAATGACACAGTGATAAGACCATTTTGTGACCATGGCAACTTCACCAGTTATGGGTTCGAGCATGACAGTGCAAATGCAGGCTCACTTTGTCAAGGAAATGAAGATGACATCCATGTATCCAAAAACTAAGGAGGGTTCCTAGAAGCATCATCCATTGATCCTTCTCACCAAGAACAACTGGACACATTTCCATAAGTAGACCAAGAGTCCCAGCTTGGGATGAAGGTAAATTGTTGTGAGGGAAATCCCCTTACGGACTAGCAAATAGGGTTATCTTATGCATGTAGATATGACTAAAAGAAATCTACTTTCTACCTTCGTCCCCAGACTTAAACCCCATTCCTTTTCAGAAAATACATGGTTAGACCAACATACCTTGTTCCAGATGTTTGATGTCGATCCCCCTCCATGCTTGATCGCTTGTTGGCAGCTATCCTCTCAAGATTGACCTACATACAAAACAAGCAACAAACTACACATGCATTTTACCTATAGACTAATGGGTTCGAGATTCAAACATATATTTATTGAACTATGAAGAACTCATATAGTGGGACGGGAAAAGAATTTCTTTATTATTAACTTTAATGAATCAACTTACAATGTCGAGACCAGCCACTACTCCGTGAATCCTGATCCTAGGCTCCTCTTCAAATGTCCTCCAACTTCTTTGATTTGTATCTCTTCTTGCACAAGGATGGCTAAAGGGTTGGGACAATGGGAATATGCAATTGTGAAAATTTTCTTTACTCTATTTTGTCTCCTCCAAATGGGACCCCTAGCCCTTCTTTTATAGACTAGAAGAAGTTAGGTATTTGGACAAACCCTCGGCCATGCATGGCCGGGAGTTTCAGTTAACTCACCCAAAGTTGTGTGTTCCTTCGGCAACATTCCTTTTTTCGTTCTTTTGTCAGTCCATGCGGGTTGTTTTAGGTCAGCTAGCGTGTACACGCGTGCAGTGGAGTAGGGTGCGTGGGCCCTTATAAAAGAGGTTTTTTAAAGAGTTGTTTAGCACTGCTTTTGGCAAAGAAGGGATCTAAGATGGCCTGATGCCAGGTAAGAATGTATGGTGCAAATTAGGGTTATAACAGATGCCACCTAATGTGTGAGTTCAGAAGAGCATTTGATGTCCAAAATACATTACCAATATTTACTGATGTGCTAAACAAGTGAGCCCAGGGACCAGGAACCGGGAGGCACCATCTGCAAAATAAGAAATGTCTCACTGAGGTGGGCATACCCATGCTCGGGATAAAATAGAATCATGTCTACCAATCAAATACACTATAGATCCATGTCAAATAACTATATAAAGTGTATCCATGAACAATACACAGTGGAGCTACATCTCAAAATGAAAAAGATATACATATAGAGTATCCATCTTCTAGAAGCTGATACGGCCTGATGGGTAGAGATGATATCTTCAGAGATCGAGCAATAACTTCAAAATCTTCAAAACTCAAGGTTGGAGTGTAATATGGGTGTACGAATTCACTACCCAGAGGTCTTCGACGGCTCGTCGGTCATGGACTAGATAATCTTGATGATCAGACTGAAGGCTTCATTGATTTCGAATAAGGACTTGATTGGACATTCAGGATTGTCGGTTATGAGGGAAAGAGACAAATTGCAGAGGGGCCAACTCAGGCTTGGTAGAAACTTCCCTTGGACAACAACACGACAAATGATGAGACTTAGGTAGCATGGCATTAATCATAATTTTATGAAGAAGGAGGCACCGCAAACTCTCCATATGTTTGGAAGAATAACGAAACAAAGGAGGACACAACTCTATGTAGTGAGAACAACTTCCTAAGATCGTACTACATCCCAAATATTAACGAATAAACAGATAGATGTGCTTTATCCAAGGGCGACTCATTATGATGCCAATAAAGAAAATACTTTTCCCCTCCTCTTTTTGGGGTATATTTGATTTTTTTGTCTTTTTCAATAATTTTGGAGAAAAAAATAAAAATAAATAAAGGGATGTTACATTAAAATGGAGAAACGAGTGTGACAAACATACAAGCTCAAGGCACAAGGACAAGACTGATGTTCAAAATAATAATACTCGGGAAAAATCCTCCGAGGGCCAAGGGTGTTAAGATGCAGAAGCAAAGTGCTACAAGGCTGGCGTATAAGGTATGCAAATGCGGTTAACAAAACACACAATGGTAACGTCCTTCGATGTAAGTTTAACGAGCCTAGAGAAGGTAAGCTCGGTGGTTTTTCATATTTAGAGAGTCTAAAAAATCATAAAAGGAGACTCCATTGGGGTGCCTTTTTCGAAGATAGTCTAGTCGGTTCGAAAAAGGGGTGAATTAGCACTAACAAGACGTCTATTCAAAACCATTTTAACAAGTGTGATAAGGACAAGATCACTTGGCCATTTTTTCATTTTTAAGGAGTCTGAAAAAAGCTTAACTATGGACTCCGTGAGGAATGTTCTTCTGGACCAATTTAATGAGTGTGAAAGAATAAGGTCACTCCAGTTTATTATACAACATCTCCCCAGTATGGTCACCAATTTTGTTGTGAGGGAAATCCCCTTACAGACTAGCAAATAGGGTTATCTTATGCATGCAGATATGACCAAAAGAAATCTACTTTCTACCTTCGTCCCTAGACTTAAACCCCATTCCTTTTCAGCAAATACATGGTTAGACCAACATACCTTGTTCCGGATGTTCGATGTCCATCCCCCTTCGCGCTTTATCGCTTGTTGGCAACTATCCTCTCAAGATTGACCTGTGTACAAAACAAGCAACAAACTATACATGCATTTTACCTATAGACTAATGGGTTAGAGATTCAAACATATATTTAATGAACTATGAAGAACTCATATAGTGGGACGGGAAAAGCATTTATTTATTATTAACTTTAATGAATCAACTTACAATTCGAGAACAGCCACTGCTCCGTGAATCCTGATCCTGCGCTCCTCTTCAAATGTCCTCCAACTTCTTTGCTTTGTATCTCTTCTTGCACAAGGATGGCTAAAGGGTTGGGACAATGGGAATATGCAATTGGTCAGAGTTTCTTTACTCTATTTTTTCTCCTTCAAATGGGACCCCTAGCCCTTCTTTTATAGGCTAGAAGAAGCTAGGTATTTGGATGAACCCTCGGCCATGCATGGCTGAGAGTTTTAGTTAACTCACCCAAAGTTGTGTGTTCCGTTGGAAACTTTCCTTTTTTCGTGCTTTTGTCGGTCCACGCGGGTTGTTTTAGGTCAGCTAGCGTGTACATGCATGCAGTAATGGAGTAGGGCGCGTGGGCCCTTATAAAAGATATTTTTTTTAAATTTGTTCAGCAGTGATTTTGGCAAAGAAGGGATCTGAGATGGCCTGATGCCAGGTAAGCATGTATGGTGCAAATTAGGGTTATAAAATAAATAAATCGTGTTTAGTTCCTTTCTTGATTAATGTCGATGACTCTTTTAAAGTTATTGAACAACATACTTCATGCATTGGCTTAAAGTTGATGGGAAAATTTGGATACGAAGGAGGAGGCCTTGGAGCCCAAGGTATTGTGGATCCCATTGAGGCAATGGTTTGGCCTCGATATGTCAAGATAGGTTATGTCTCAAAGGATGTTGGAGAAAGCTCCAAAACTATTCGAGAAGAAGACCCCAGAACATTCATTGAGACTCCAGAAGTCTGTTACACATTATTTTCGTCATCCCTATAACTGTTAATGATGTAAAACTATATGTTGCCTTCAGAGGGATCAATGGCCTAAATTCCTAAAGAAAGAAGGGAGAAGAACTTTTCCTGAGAGAAGAGGTTGTGTTTTCCTCTGTAAAAACCCTATTTTGGGGGATTTCCGCAGGCTTCTCTATAGCCAGGGTGAGTAAACTCCTGTTTTTTGCAGGCTATACTATAGCCAGAGTGAGGAAATTCCTAGTTTCCATAGGCTACACTATAGCCAAGGTGAGGAAATTCCTAGTTTCCGTAGGTTGCACTATAGCTAGGCTGTGGATTTTTCGCAGGCTGCATTATAGCTAGGGTGCCGAAATTCCTGTATGTAGGAAAAATGAGTGTCTTCTCGATGCTTATAGAAGGAGAAGATTCTATGGTGAGGTGGCCTCCGAATGGTTTGGATCTTACTCACTTTCATGATTTAGTGGGATCATCCTAAACTCCTCACCTTATCCTCTTCAACTTATAAAAGGAGAGGAGCTCTCATGGAGAAAGTTAGCTTGATTGAGTTGGAAAGTTCTTGAGCTTGTTAGCTTGGTTAGATTGGCTATGAGCTTTTCTTTGTCAAGATAGATCGTGAGTAGTTATCAGATCCATGGTCTCAGAATCCTTGGAGCAAGAAGTGTGTGGGAATCAAGGAACTGTTGGAAGGAACCTAACGACATCAAGGCATCTGGTTGCATCTTTCTTCCACATTATTTAATACATATATACTTTTCTTTCCTATATTAATGTTATTTGTCCAAATTGTATGATTACTTGATCACGTACATAGTTTCATATCAAATAGGCTCTGTTATTCTTATCTTCGTTGGCTTGTTCTTATTTCCAGATATTTCTCATAAACCTCATGACGAAGCTTGGATTGCATTGGCGAAGTCAGATCTTAAATATTTAAAAGGTATGTTCTAGATTCATTTCTCATTTGATAATCGAATCTAAGGAAAGAGTAGTGTATTGTCTTGTTTTGTTCTAGTTTCGTAGTGAAGCTAGGGGGATTGATTTGTGTTTGCACTTAACAATTAGCCCGTTAATAAAATTGGCGACCATACTGGGGAATGGATTGTTTTCCTATTTTTCCTTTCTTTCTTACTTTGATTTCTTGGGTTCTATTTTCTGAGTCACTGGGAGATCCAACTTGACTCTCTGATTGTTAAATTTCACTCGAAAACCTTCTTGATTTTTTATTTTTTCCATTTTTGTTTAATTTCTGCACCCTTCATTGAGGAACAATGCGTCGACTTGGGATTTCTGCACCCTACCTGTTTAGACCAACATGGAAACTCGACACCCTACCCATATCTGGCCTGCTGAGATCAAGGATTTTTGCACTGTGTTAGTCTACAGCCTGCGAAAATTACGAAAATTTTGATTTTTGATGATTTTTCCTTACCTAGACCTTGGATTTGGTTTTGGGGTGAATTTTTTGGTTTGATTATGATCTATTTATAGCTTGCTTGATAGCTTTGAATCTACTTTTAGCAATCTTTGGCTTCTTTTTTTTTGAAATATTTGATCTCTTGCTTTGAGTGTCTTTCAGTTACAAAGCATTGTTTTTTCTTTAGAATTGTTTGGTGAAAGAATTTATTTTTCTTTTATTGAATAGTTCGTGTTAAAAGAGAAAATTGTTTGGGTTTCTTTGTTTCATATCTATTTTCTATTGCTTTTAGCTATCATTGAAACAAAAAGTTTTAATTTCTTTCTTTACATTAGATTGAGGGCATATTTGCATTTAAAGTAGTGAAATTGCATGATTCTTGGCATTTTTTGGTCTTAAATTCTGAAAAAAATTCCCCCTCATGGCCGGGGGGGGGCATGAATCATGTATTTGTGTACAGTCCATTTTTCTCATTTCTTGAGAATCTTGATATTGATGGATTTAGTATTTTTTGGGGCATTGTGCATCTGGAAATGATAAATGTTTTCTCCTTGTCATAGCATAGCTTTCATCGAAATGAAAAGATTGCATCTTCATCTCTTTGCATAAATTTCGAGTCTGTCAAAACACCATATTGTCCATGCCATTTTCCTTTTGAGTAACAACAGCCTTAAAAATAAAGCGCTTGTAAAAATTGATTAGAAATTTTTATATTTTTTGGTAGAAAACCTACATTAGATTAGTTGTAGGGCTTTGGAATAGGTGTGAAAGTTATCTTTCCAAAGCTAAAAAAAACCATAGAATCTTGAGTTAGGGAGCGGTGAAATCCACTTTCTACATTTTGTCCTGGGAAGCCCTTCTCACACAAGGGTCAATCATGAGGTTACATTAATACTAGCAAAGTTACTCACCCTGCTTTGTTGGTATTGGTGTAGAGATTGCGCATATTATGGGGGTCAGTTGAAGGTATACCCAAAATGATGAGTGGAAGCCTTTCAAGTTGATTTCAGGCTAGATACTTGTTGACGAGCGAAATAGACCGCTCGTCAACTAGAGAAGTGGATCCGGTCCGGGGTTGTCTAAATAACCCAAGCCGTTTGGATTAATCCACTCTGATGGGTTTAGCGGCTCCGTTAGCCGATCTAAGTCCTAAGAAAATGAAAGAAAAAAACTAAGATAAAGAAACTAATCTAAGTAAAAAAACAACTTCTGCAAACTATATACAAATCTAATATATATATATATATATATATATATATATAGTTTACTAACTAATATTATAAAACAATAATTTTACTTATTAAACGTTTAGTTATCATTACAATTAAGTCTCGATTATATATACAATATTTACAAAATACAAATTTTGATCGAAATCTGTAAAATCATCTATGAATTGTCTTATGACAGCAGAGCTAGTGTTTTTGGATTTTTATAACTTTTATGAAATAGAAATAAAACAATAGCTATCTAACTAAGCAATAAAAGTAATAATATGTACTATATATCTATCTAAACTACAGAGAATTCTGAAATTGATTGACTATTAAATTACAAATAACAAACTGACCCGAAGTAGCATTTCCTATTTGTCCCGTGCACAGTACTCGATTTAGCTATTTGATGGGGGAAACCTGCACCAGATTTTGCAAAAAGTGTCTCGTAAACGGGAAGCAGTGACGCTCTTGAATACTAATGACAGAACAAACGAGAGATATAGCAACAACAATTTTATGGTTTACAGATCATCACATTAAGATAAATCCTACTGCGAAGATTTGTACATAACTACTCATTTAACAAAGAAGATTAACCGTCTGTCCATTAAATTAAAACAGGGTAATTGTTGTAAGTAAAATAAGAGACATCAAATATGGACAATACTTAAATCATATCGCATCAACCTGGAACAAATATTGATATCTAAAGTAGTCAATAATTTGCTTACAAATTGAAATGCACTAGAACTTGAACAATAGTTAGATAAATTGAAGATAAAGCCGTACAAAAAATCCACTTTCATTCGAGTCTGTATAATCATCGGTTCATAGTCTCTGTTCTCCCAACAGTGATGGTTTGTTTACAAGAATAATAGATATATAAAGGCCATGGGATGAAAACATTCCTTGTGGGATTTATCAAAAAATGTTGCAAAAATTATGGGAACAATCTCCTAAATTCTTGTTTCTATCTGTAAAACTAACAGCCCTATCCAAAACTATGTAAAAAAAAGCATGTTGAAAGATGCCACAATCGATCCAATTTCCTTTGAAATTCATGTGTACCTGTAAATACACGAGAATACATGATGTTCAGATTGTGTTCAGTTGTAAAATCAACAAAAATTCAAATTTTATGACTAGCTACAGAATCTCACGATTCTGTAGCTAGTTATTATTTACAAACATAATCGTATTGAATCAATTCAATCATAATAGAAGAGATACAATTTGAGAAAACAAATGATTTATTCTAATTTAATAAAGATAGAATCATGCTAAAATTAAACAAAATCATACCAGTCATTATGAAATCAAATCGAATCATGATGGTTGTAGCTACTTATACGTTTTTTTCTTTTTAAAAATCACATGTCCTGTAGATGTATAGCTTGCTGGCAGACTGGTTGAATATCCTTTGAATTGATCAAGGGTTCACAGTGGGAGGCTGAGACACATGGTTGGACGGGTGAGAGGGGTGTTGTGGGATGCTAATGCATAGGCCTGGAGAAGTCACAAATGTTTCAACACTTGCAACCAGATCAAAACACACCTTTCAGCCACAGAGAAAATCTGATATTTGACCTCTAAAAGATGAGCTATATCTCTGTAATTATCCAATTTCTGGGGAAACCGCCCACGATGAAGGTAAAAGGGCTCAATTCGGTACTAGGTTTTCAAGGGTTTGATCTAATTCTAAACCGTTTGCTGAGAATCGTTCACGCAAAAATGTGTCTCTGGGAGGCAATTACGGGGTTAGCCTAAGAAATCTTCTCTGGCATTATCAAATAACAACAAAGCTTGAACATCATTGGGTTTGATTCGCACTACAGGAGCCATAGAAGATAGCACACAGTCAATAGGGTAATAGGTGAGGGGTTTGACAGGGTAGACACAGAACCATTTTCCCGCAGGTTTTCCCAAAACAAACAAAGGCAGACTGCAATGCAAGGCAGAACGTTAATGCTTATGCGTGCGAGGGTGGTGGAGTAAATTGAAATGATTTAAAACTATCATGTTAGCTGTACAATGAATGGCGCCTGTTCAAATCATAACAATGCATATCCAAAAAAAGATTTTAACCAAATGAAATATCAAATAACCATTTGAAAACCATGGTGTTCATAACCAAAAATCAGTTCGAATGTTAAATAAACAATAGCATTTGTATGATTTGAAAGAAAACAATATATCGAACATCGCACAAACGATTCGACCCCAAAATTAATGTGTTCAATAAAATCATTACACCAAGAATTTGATCAAAGACACCAAAATATCATATAACCATTACTAAATCGAAACCATATTGACAATGTTCAAATGCAAAGGGAGTGGAGGTTTGGTGTTTTGATAAATGTATGACCAGTAGTGAGTTGGAGGTAAAAGACTTATGACCACATAAACAAAAAGATTTATTACAATCCAAAGATGATTTTAATGTAATCAACATGACTTCCAACTCAAGATTTTCATGCTTGCAGTCATGAAAATGAAAACGAAAAGCAGGTATGCGAAAGCAAAAGATAATAGTGTCATTTTATTTAAAGAATTGCGACGAGTATTGAGAGTTCAAAACCCTTGTGTAGGCAGCTTGTAAGGAAAAAGATAGATATAAAAATGGCTGCCAACAATGGAGACACATTGGTAGAAGCAGTTATCTTTTCCAAATGAACAAGTCCAGATTAAGATAATGAGAATAATCCTAACTCAAAAACAACCAGAAAATTGTTTAAACATCATCATCAATCATAAAAATTCCAGCTGGTTATTTTAAAAGATGAAAACTGATAACAGTCTTAATAAAAATGAGTCACGATATTAAGGATAAAATCTCCAATACTGTTGACAGAGCCACTGTTGCCAGCAGGCGTCCATAGCCTCGACAGGGTTTCCATTTAACCCACTCTGATATCCGTATCTTGCCATGAAGTTCCAAATCAGAATGAAGGACATTTAAGGTCAAACGATTCCATATTTGCAAAATTTTCATATACCCGACATTGCTTCGCTGCCAGCGGGCCTGTTCAGTACCCCGACGAAGTTATCTTGGCGTCATGCATGCATTTACCCGTTGCCAGCAGACCTGTTCAGTATCTCGACAGGTTTACAAGCACTTCCCACAAGTCTTTTAATGATTTATTTGGTTTTTAAAGATATATAATTGAGCGGGGTGACATTGAAAATTATGATATTTTGGACATATTTTTACAGACCTTGAGAAAGATTCTTTAAACTGTCCTTCATTAAGATCCAGAGATGGTTTGTTAATAAACCGAACTTCAGAGGCAGGGATACATCTTCTGAGTTATTCCCTTAAGGAACAGGGACAATGTAAGAAGAAAATGGATGATTATGACAGGCTTCAATTACAGATTGAAATCAATAAACTTCTTTCAAAAAACAGGCTTTCTTTAACATGGCTGCAAACTTCAGAAAAATATCATAATTGATGTTTAAACAACCTTCAGCGGTCATTTTAGAGGAGAAATTTTTTTGTTCTCTTTGTCTGAACAGTTCATGATGTAGGCATGTGTATTTCAAAAAGAAAGACTGATAAGCATAAATGGAAACAAAACACACTAGCGAAGAAAAATTGGAAAGAAAAGAAATCCAAACAAACAAAAAAAATATGTACAAAAGGTGCATCTGAAAACATCATGCAAAAATCCCTTGGGAGACTAAAAAAAGTAGAAAAATCATGTTTGATGTGAAAGCAGTCCTACTCGTGGTACCTTGGGTCAGGGTTGATTCAGATTTATTTATCTCTTTACTTTCCATTTAATATTTTCATGACGATACTACGTTTTTTGAAAATAAATATTCAACTAAAAGAAAAGAGAAAAAGATCAAGAGGACTTCCCTGATAACAGTTGTATTATGGTTCTCGTGGTGCGCCCACTTGTGTTCATGACTGCATTATTACAAAGAGAAATAGTGAGAAAGAAAACTGAAAGAAAACCTATTCCTAAACCTACCCTAACTATTAAACAAATCAAAATACTACGTGAAGTCATGTTTCCAATGTAGCCATCGGAGTAACTCCAAACCTGCAATGGAAACAAAATCAAACATTATTAATAAGGATGGTAATATATCAACAAATGACAGAAACATATCATACTTACCTTCATAATCATCATCTAAAAACAAAGTAAGCATGATCTTACCATTCCCTTGAATATTCCTTATGTATGAATCCTCCATCCATTGTGCAATCGTGTCGTGATAAGGGTCATAATGGCATGGGCGAGTGTAAGTAAGTTTGAAGAACTTGTCAAGATTACGAGGAAATGAAATAACCATTAGCCAAGGCTGAAATGCCCCATCCTCCTGACAATTCTCTAAGTGTTCATTAATTTCTTCACATGGAGGATCTAAAAGAAATATTTCACACCTACTTCCAAGATACTTAGGTAGAAACAAAGCAAGCACAACTTTATCTTTATTATGAAATTTTTTTATATATGAATATTCAAGTCATCCTAAGATCCTATCACAAAAATGAGGATGCAAACCATGACTTTGATGAAATGAATATATCAATGGGAAACTCATCATAGGAGGATTTGGGCAATCAATTAGATCATTGGTTTGAATGTTTCCTTCGATGCGATTGATCATTTCAAAATGTGAAGCATAAACATTAAAATTTGAGCTAATTAAAGAATGCATATGCAACTTAGAATGTTTGATCTCCATAAGATATAATGCATTGTCTTTTTCAACAATAAACTGTGTAAAATCAGCTCGCAACATGTCCTTTTCCCATGTGAGTGATGAAAGTGAACAAGCGTCAAATCCGGTTTTATCAATGTTATGCTCAGAATTAATTTCACCAAAATTTAGAATATTGAAAAGATATGATTGTGGCGGAAAAGAGTAGGATGTTGTAGGTAAGGTGTCAAGTCCAACAAAGTCTAGGAAGAGATCAGGATATAAAGAATAAAAGGAATCAGACATAAGCACATGAAAATAATCTCTTGAATTAACAATGGTATTCTCAAGAGATTTCTCTTCACCTTCTTTAAAACCCTTACTCTGTTTTGGTGATGAATACCTCAACATGATATGATCATCTAGATTTGGCTTTTGTGTGATAGATAATTCAAAATTTATGTGACAAACATCTAGTCTTTCCTGTGAACAAAGTGCATTTTGAGGACAAAGGTTTAAAGTTTCTTCTTTTAGTTGCGTAACTTCTTCTCTAATAGAAGTATTAGAACGTTCAAGATGATTTTTGTTGCTTAAGTGTTCTTCAATGACTGATTTTAAATGTTGATTAGAGCATGAGTTACAAGAATGAGGATATTCACCTTGAGCCAGGAAAAAAATATTTCCATACTGGTCGTAGACTGAAAACTCAATGATTCAGAGGAAAAACTAATTTGGTTGTCATTAAGAACCTGGTCAATAGATTCTACCTCCCTAGCTTGTTCAACATTGTCGGAAGGATTCTTCTCTTCTTGCAAAGAAGATTGTTCTTGCAGTTGAGTGATAGCATTTGCAATTGGTTCTTCATTCGTGATTGAACATGACTGGATGGAAGGGATGGAAGCATCATAGAAGAGATTTAATGCAAATGACATGCCATTGAGATTAAATTTACAGAGGATATGATAGACTTTTGTCAAAAATTCTTCTGAAGATGAATCGTCATTGATTAGCGAAGTATGAAATTCTTCACATAATTGATCGAAATCATAAATTTCAAAAGCATCTAGAAACACATCTACAAATTGAAACCAATAAAAAATGTGACATGCTGGAAAGGATTCAAACCAATGTTTAATCCAAAATCTAAAAGTAAAAGCGAAAATTCTGCATAAAACTTTTAAATCTGAGATGTCATGTTTGATGCATTTGCACCAAAACTTGTTAAGGTGGTATTTAGCAGATATATTGCCTCCACCATCAAAGGTGAGTTTGGACAAGTGAGAGACTGTCTCGTTGGGAACATTGGGTAATGAGAAGTTGAAAGCATGTTCCAACATAGTGATTTGGGGAGCCATGGGAAATTAATAAATTTGAAACAAAGACTCCTACAAGGCCAGCTTGTCAGTCTGGCCCTCCTTCTAGCGCCATTTGTTGACGGGCGAAATAGACCGCTCGTCAACTGGAGGAGTGGATCCAGTCCGGGGTTGTCTAAATAACCCAAGCCGTTTGGATTAATCCACTCCGATGGGTTTAGCGGCTCCGTTAGCCGATCTAAATCCTAAGAAAATGAAAGAAAAAAACTAAGCTAAAGAAACTAATCTAAGTAAAAAAACAACTTCTGCAAACTATATACAAATCTAATATATATATATACAGTTTACTAACTAATATTATAAAACAATAATTCTACTTATTAAACGTTTAGTTATCATTACAATTAAGTCTCGATTATATATACAATATTTACAAAATACAAATTTTGATCGAAATCTGTAAAATCATCTATGAATTGTCTTATGACAGCAGAGCTAGTGTTTTTGGATTTTTATAACTTTTTTGAAATAGAAATAAAACAATAGCTATCTAACTAAGCAATAAAAGTAATAATCTGTACTATATATCTATCTAAACTACAGATAATTCTCAAATTGATTGACTATTAAATTACAAATAACAAACTGACCTGAAGTAGCGTTTCCTATTTGTCCTATGCACTGTACTCGATTTAGCTGTTTGATCGGGGAAATCCGCACCAGATTTTGCAAAAAGCTTCTCGTAAACGGGAAACATCGACGCTCTTGAATATGAATAACAGAACAAACGAGAGATATAGAAACAACAATTTTATGGTTTACAGATCATCACATTAAGATAAATCCTACTGCGAAGATTTGTACATAACTACTCATTTAACAAAGAAGATTAACCTTCTGTCCATTAAATTAAAACAGGGTGATTGTTGTAAGTAAAATAAGAGACATCAAATATGGACAATACTTAAATCATATTGCATCAACCTATAACAAATATTGATATCTAAAGTAGTCAATAATTTGATTACAAATTGAAATGCACTAGAACTTGAACAAAAGTAAGATAAATTGAAGCTAAAGCCATACAAAAAATCCACTTTCATTCGAGTCTGTATAATCATCAGTCCATAGTCTTTGTTCTACCAACAGTGATGGTTTGTTTACAAGAATAATAGATATATAAAGGCCACAGGATGAAAACATTCCTTATGGGATTTATCAAAAACTATTGCAAAAATTATGGGAACAATCTCCCAAATCTCTGTTTCTATCTCTAAAACTAGCAGCGCTATCCAAAACTATGTAAAAAAAAGCATGTTGAAATATGCCACAATCGATCCAATTTCCTTTGAAATTCATGTGTACCTGTAAATACACAAGAATACATGTTGTTCAGATTCTATTCAGTTGTAAAATCAACAAAAATTCAAATTTTATGACTAGCTACAGAATCTCACGATTTTGTAGCTAGTTATTATTTACAAATAGAATCGTATTGAATCAATTCAATCATAACATAAGAGATACAATTTGAGAAAACAAATGATTTATTCTAATTTAAGAAAGATAGAATCATGCTAAAATTCAACAAAATCATACCATCCATTATGAAATCAAATCGAATCATGATGGTTGTAGTTGCTTACACGTTTTTTTCTTTTTAAAAATCACATGTCCTGTAGATGTATAGCTTGCTGGCAGACTGGTTGAATATCCTTTGAATTGATCAAGGGTTCAAAGTGGGAGGCTGAGACACATGGCTAGACGGGTGAGAGGGGTTCTGTGAGATGCTAATGCACAGGCCTAGAGAAGTCACAAATGTTTCAACACTTGCAACCAGATCAAAACGCACCTTTCAGCCACAGAGAAAATATGAGATTTGACCTCTAAAAGATGAGCTATATCTCTGTAATTATCCAAATTCTGGGGAAACCACCCTCATTGAAGGTAAAAGGGCTCAATTTGGTTATGCGTTTTCAATGGTTTGATCTAATTCAAAACCGTTTGCTCAGAATCGCTCACGCAAAAACGTGTCTCTGGGAGGCAATTACAGGGTTAGCCTAAGAAATCTTCTCTGGCATTATCAAATAACAGCAAAGCTTGAACGTCATTGGGTTTGATTCGCACTACAGGAGCCATAGAAGATAGCACACAGTCAACAGGGAAATAGGTGAGGGGTTTGACAGGGTAGACATAGAACCATTTTCCCGCAGGTTTTCCCAAAACCAACAAAGGCAGCCCACAATGCAAGGCAAAACGTTAATGCTTATGCGTGCGAGGGTGGTGGAGTAAATTGAAACGATGTAAAACTATCATGTCGGCTGTACAATGAACGGAGCCTATTCAAATCATAACAATGCATATCCAAAAAAAGATTTTAACCAAATGAAATATCAAATAACCATTTGAAAACCATGGTGTTCATAACCAAAAATCGGTCTGAATGTTAAATAAACAATAGCATTTGTATGATTTGAAATAAAACAATATATTGAACATCGCACCAATGATTCGACCCCAAAATTAATGTGTTCAATAAAACCATTACACCAAGAATTTGATCAAAGACACCAAAATATCATATAACCATTGCTAAATCGAAACCATATTGACAATGTTCAAATGCAAAGGGAGTGGAGGTTTGGTGTTTTGATAAATGTATGACCAGTAGTGAGTTGGAGGTAAAAGAGTTATGACCACATAAACAAAAAGATTTATTACAATCCAAAGATGATTTTAATGTAATCAACATGACTTCCAACTCAAGATTTTCACGCTTGCAGTTGTGAAAATGAAAATGAAAGGCAGGTATGCAAAAGCGAAAGATAATAGTGTCGTTTTATTTAAAGAATTGCGGCGAGTATTGAGGGTTGAAAACCCTTGTGTAGGAAACTTGTAAGGAAAAGATAGATATGAAAATGGCTGCCAAGAATACCCTATCCTTGCGCATGGATCGAACTGTTGATTGTTTCCCCAGACATCACTGTAGTAGTTGGCAACCTTAGTGGCTTATCTCTTTAGGGCCTTTACACAAGGTGACTGTGGAGGGGAAAGTCCTCACGGTACCTGGAATCGACGTTGGCCAAACTCACTCGGGCTCCTTGGAGGGTATACCCACGATTATGTGTGGGATATTGCACCAAGGTGTAAGTCCTTTAAGCAGGTTGTCAACATAACTTTTCCACCCATTCTATCTCATCCCCTTCGTACATTGTTCCAACGACGTTGGATTTCATCACCAACTAGTGTGTTCATTGTGAGAAGGTTTTGTTTTCTTGTTTTCTTTCTAGATTTTTAGCGTGTACTGCTTGTTTTCCCTAGCAGACTCTAGGTTAGATATTTATCTAATGGCGTCAGTTCCTGAAATGACCAATGAAGTAACCCCTTTTCTAGGGGAACCTTTTGTTTTTCCTTTTTATGGAAACATTGGTCCTCCTCACATCGCTACTTTGAGCCTTCTAGGCCTCATGATTGGATTTTCGGTGTGGTTGTTTTCCACTTAGGTAATCCCAAATGCATCTAGTGATTCGGTTGTAAGCACTTCCCCTAAAGAACATCAACCTCATGTTGATCCTTCACCTTCTTCACCAGTAAGATCTTCTTCACCTTTTTCACTTGCAAGGTCTTCTTCCATTTCATCTTCTTCACCAAGTGAAATCTCTAAAGCTAGTAACCCGGTGGATAAGAAGAAGAAGAAAAGGAAGAACAAGAAGAAGAAAAATAAACAAGGATCTACACCTCCAACCACTGCTAAACATGTTGGAAAGAAACCAGTTACTGTTAATCGTGTTGGGAGTGTTGATGATGCCAAGATCACCCAAACCCGTAAACCCAAGTGCCCTTGTAGGCTTTGTAAGGGTAGCCATCTTCTTAAGGATTTCCCTAGTCTATCCCAGGTCATAGAAGCATGGTCTACAACTCCTTTCCAGTCTATGTCGTCAACCTCTGAATGCCATACTGATGACCTCTCGTCAACTAGTCACGATACAGTTGGGAAGAAGAAAAGTAGAGTCCAGTTCCCGTACATGTTATGCAAAGGAAGTCATCTAACTCACCTTTTCCCTCATATGGACGAAGCTATGAAATTACTGGAAGACATGACTATTTTATAGCCTCACCTTTCAGTTGCTTATCACAATCTTACTCTCAACCCACCTGTAGTTGATGGAATGATTAATCTGGTCCCTTTGTCGGTCAATCCTGTTGATCATGTCATCAATCTAGTCACGTCCTTAGTTGAAATAGTTGACAAAGTGGTTGATTTGATCCCATCCTCGATCAATCCCACTCTCCCACGAAAAAGTGAAAACCAAGTGGTCAATCTGATTTCCTCCTCGGTCGATCCCACTCTCCTGTTAGAGAGTGAAACCAAAGTGGTCGATCTGTTTCCACCTATCGACCCCATTCTCCCCTTGGAGAATGAAACCCACGTGGTCAATCTGATCTCTTCATCAATCGATCCTACTCTCCCACTAGAGAGTAAACCTTATATTGCTCACTTTTTTCTTATTGATACAGAATCTACCGTATTGGGGGGCATTCCTCCCTCTCCCGTGGAACCTCCTCCAAGTAATGAGGCCATCCTTTTTAATTGGTGTGTGCTAATTGGACCTCGTCTTCCCTCTCACATTCCTTTCCATATTACAGTACAGGTTTTTGGTCAGGACATTCTTCATACGCTGATAGATGAAGGTGCATCTGTTAGTATTTTGTCCTCTTTTGCTTGGCAAGCTTTGGGTTGTCCTCAGCTTGCCCCGATTGCGCAGAATCTGTTAGCTTTTAACAGAAGAACCAGTCAACCTTTAGGGACCCTTCCTCAGTTTCAAGTAACTTTGGGAGGGAAAACTGTCTTTATTGACGTCATGGTAGTCCAAGACCCCTTGGATTTTTCTTTACTCCTTGGGTGGGATTATGTCTATGCCATGAAAGCTATTGTGTCCACTCTTTTTTGTGTGATATCTTTCCCTCACAATGGAAGAATTATGACTATTGATCAACTTTCATTCATTGCTCCTAACTGGATTGCCTCCCTAAATGGTTCTTATATGCAAACGGTATCACCCTGGCCACAGGTCAGTTATGTGGTGTTGTCTCCCATGACTTCAGCTTCTGATGATTTGGATCTAGTAGTTGACATGGTGATCTCTTCAATAGGGCTATTGGAGCATGACCTTCTTACCCCTATCGCGGCCCTCGACATGTGTTCCTTCCAGAGTGTGTTTCTTCCATCAAATGAAGATCTCTTGAAGGCCATGACCGAGTTTTGTCCCTTGACATGGTGTCCTTCCAGAGCTTTGTCCTCTTGGAAGCCATGATCAAGAAGAGCCTTGAGCATGGTTTTCTACTTTCAATCTCATTAAAAAATGAAACTAGTTAAGAGGATAGGTTTTGCATCTCTGTAGCAATCTCATTAAAAAAGGAAACAGAGGTTACGAACATAGTTCCTGTTTATGTGTCGATCTCGTTAAAAAATGAAACAAAGGTCTAGGGATTGATCCTGGATTCTCGAGCATAGTTCTTGTTACTGTGTCAATATTGTTAAAAAATGAAACAATTTTTTTCCCCTCTCTGTTTGGGTCAAGTCCGTCATCTAGTATTTGAAGCTTCTTTTCATTCTCCTTTACAATTGAATGAAACGAAGCTTTGGGGGCAATGCTTCCAGCCTCTGGACTTCATGCTGAAGTTGAGCCACTAGCTTCTTAAGCTGGGGGCTAAGTACCAACTATGCATTGGGAAGTCACAAGCATAGTTTGCTATGGTTCAAGCTTGTGTAAAAATGAAACCAGGCCCAAGCATAGTTTTGTTTTGTTTTAAAGCTTGTGTAAAAATGAAAACAATCACAAGCTTAGTCTTTGTTCTTTCTCATGCTCGTAAATACATGAGAATAAGATACTGAGCTTAGTCTTTGTTCTTTCTCGTGCCCATAAATCGATGAGAATGTAACCAAGTATACTTTTATCACTTTTTCAGACTCGTAAAGGTTACACGAAAAAGGAACCACCTTGAATCACCTTTAATCTCTTTTCAAACTCTCTAAATATGAAAAGATTGTTGAGAGACCTTGTTCTTTTCATGCTCATTAAAGTACTTGAAGAAAACATCTGTTGAGCGATAGTTTATCTCTTTTTCGGTCTCATCATACTACTTTACGAAAAAGGAACTGAGAGAGCTCTCTTTAAGTGTTTTTCAGACTCTCTAACATGAAAAACCCCTGAGTTTTCTTTCTTTGGACTCATAAAACAAACATCGAAAGACCCATATGGGACCGAACCACTCCTTCTTAGGGCTCATTAAACATACTCTGAGGGACTCATCCAAAGGATGAGATTACATTTCAAGCATCTTATCCTCCTCAATATTGTGTAAAAATAAAGAGGTACTCGCCATAAATGGTGGGGGGGGAATTTGGGAAAGAAATGTATCTAAACCTATATTCCATGGAAGCGTCGCTTTTGAACATGACACCCTTTCACTCGCTTTGTGTCTAGGTTGGAAAATCTACTTGTCTCTTGATCATACTCTTTTATAAGATTACAAATTGGTCTGTGATCCCTGTTGTTGAGTCAATTTTTCCAAGACAGTTGTCGTGTCATCAATATGTTCAAAGAGAAGTTCAACCCAAAAAGCCTTCTATTGCGTCGGCCATCTCCATAGTCCTTAAGCCTTCCATTGTATCGGCCATCCCTGAGTCAATCCTAAATCATTTGTTACTTTGATCTACTTCAAATCTTGTTACATGTTTCATGTCATTGATGGGGGATACATTAAGGCCCTCCTGTGACGAGTCTTTTCCTGTTGAATTCAACTCATTATCCAGGAATTAGACTTAGAAACTAATTGGTACCTTGGAACTTGCATGCCTCAATGGCAGGTTTCCTCACTTTCGACAGTGGGTTTTCATTATTGACCCCTGATCGAGAGAAGCCGTCGAGTGTTTTCCCTCAGCTCATTAATTCACATTTGTTGGATTGTACCAGAGTACCTTGGAAGTCATTAACATTAATGGTGATTTCCCTCGCACTTGTTAATGGTTCTCATCATTGACCAGTAATCAAGTGGTTTCTACCATGTTCGACTTCAGCACATGTATTCGCATGGTTAGATTCGTACTATAGAGTGGTGGAGATGAAGACCCTGAATCTTTTCTCACAGATTCAGGTTGCGTTGGAGTATATTCAGTTTGTATTGTTACATAGATCCACATTGTATGTCTCGTGGCTATGTTCAAATTTGAGTCTTTAACACATAGATCCATAGTGTATTTTTGGTGGCTATGTTTAGATTTGAGTCATATTGGCATGGATCCACAATGTATGTTTGGTGGCCATGACCTGTCTTACTTGACATGGATCTTTGCATGTCGGCATTTATGATTTGAGTCATTTGTATTCTGAGTATGGGAATGCCTACCTCAGTGATGATATATTATTGTACTATATTTCCTTGTTTGTTGGCAGGTTTCTGACCGACATGTTCCTTGTTCCCTACACACACTCGACAAAGTATTTCAGTTATCACTCTATTATAGCTTCATACTTTGGGGGCCTCTCTATTACACATTATTTTCGTCATCCCTATGACTGTTAATGATGTAAACCTATATGTTGCCTTCAGAAGGGTCAGTGGCCTGAATTCCTAAAGAAAGAAGGGAGAAGAACTTTTCCTGAGAGAAGAAGTTGTGTTTTCCTTTGTAAAAACCCTATTTTGGGGGATTTCCGCAGGCTGCTCTATAGCCAAGGTGAGGAAATTCCTAGTTTCCGCAGGCTGCACTATAGCCAGGGTGAGGAAATTCCTTGTTTCCGTAGGCTACACTATAGCCAGGGTGAGGAAATGCCCAGTTTCCGCAAGTTGCACTATATCTAAGCTGCGGAGTTTCCACAGGCCACACTATAGCTAGGGTGTAGAAATTCATGTATGTGAGAAAAATGAGCATCTTCTCGATGCTTATAGAAGGAGAAGCTTCTATGGTGAGGTGGCCTCCGAACGGTTTGGATCTTACTCGCTTTCATGATTTAGTGGGATCATCCTAACCTCCTCACCTTATCCTCTTCATCTTATAAAAGAAGAGGAGCTCTCATGGAGAAAGTTAGCTTGGTTGAGTTGGAAAGTTCTTGAGCTTGTTATCTTGGTTAGATTGGTTATGAGATTTTCTTTTTCAAGATAGATCGTGAGTAGTTATCAGATCCATGGTCTCATAATCCTTGGAGAAAGAAGTGTGGGGGAAGCAAAGAACTATTGGAAGGAACCTGACGACATCAAGGCATCTAGTTGTATCTTTCTTTCACATTCTTTAATACAAATACACTTTTCTTTCCTATATGTATGTTATTTGTCCATATTGTATGATTCCTTGATCACATACATAGTTTCTTATCAAATAGACTCTATTATTCTTTTCTTCATTGGCTTGTTCTTATTTGCAGATATTTCTCATAAACCTCATGACAAAGCTTGGATTGCATTGGCAAAGTTGGATCTTCAATATTTAAAAGGTATGTTCTAGATCCATTTCTCATTTGATAATTGAATCTAATGAAAGAGTAGTGTACTGTCTTGTTTTGTTCTAGTTTCGTAATGAAGCTAGGGGGATTGATTTGTGTCTGCACTTAACAATTAGCCCGATAACAAAGTCAACAGTGCATCAGGAGATGAAATTGATTCAGTGTAGTCTGAGAACACAACTTCTCATGATCGAGGATTCGAGACATATCCAGGGAGAGATGAACATCAAAATGAAGGAGCTAAGGCCATCTCTTCTTTCTAGTCTGACTCCAGAGACAAATCACTGAGGTATAAGAAATCTCAAAACTCTAAAATTCCATTTGATTATAAGCATGTTAATAATATACAACAGAGCTTGTGGCATCAAAGACCATGAACTTTTGTGGATTGAATAAGCATGTAGTGTTCGAGTGTTGGAAGAGAAATTCCTTTTGCAGGAAGGTTATTGAAACCAGGAAAAAGATGAGGATAGAAGATCGCTCTCCACACACAGAAAGGAGCAGGGGAAATACACCTCTAAAGGAGAAAGGCTACTGCATCCATTGTAGTAGAGATGCAAATAATGAGGCCACCTATTGTGCCTTGCATCTAGATCTATGTCCAAATAGGAACAAGAAGACCAGGCAGACACCTCTGAGGGAGACAACCAATTAGGCAGTGTTGCAGGGGAATCCGCCACCAGGAGGAAACCAACTACCAGAGAAAGGACAACTCGATAAAGAGGACATGTTCGGTGTAATGATTGAACGAATGGGGAAAATCCTTGAGTTAGTCGAGAGTGGCCATATTTGTAAATCACATGTTTTGATTCATACCCCACAGAAGGGCATTGTGTAAAGGTGATAATTGTTTGACATCACTTCTTTTCTTGGACAAGTTGATGTTTTTAGGCCTTGTGAGGTAGTTTGGGTGTGGGTTTTATTTTGTATGTCCAATGGACATGAAAATTATAATATAAATACTTTTTGGGACCAAAATTCCTTTCAATTGGGAGGCGTGATCCGGGAGGATCTAGAGAACATCTCAAAAGTTTTAGAAGTGTCCTAGGAGGCTTAGAATGGCCTCGATAAATGAGAAAGGGAAAAAATTCAAAGTCCTCAAAGCTTAGAAAAACTGGCATTATTGTGAAGAGCACGTCACAATCTTTCTAATAGCATAAACGGTTCGTCAAACGAAGTTACGGATCGAAAGATATTCGTGGTCAATGTTTTGGTCAACCTAGCCTAGTCAGCAAGGATGAGTTAGCATCCATACTGTTGACATAAGCATCAACACAGATGATGTCATCATCCATAGAGGGTACATGGCACTATCAAAGATCAACATGTGTCATGATGATGTCAGCATGATGATATGGTAGCACCAAAGGCTACCACGTGTCACTGAAATTCGATATTTTTAGGTCGACATGTGGGCCAATGAGAAAGTGCCATGTGGTAATCCATACAGCCATGTGGCATCTGTACAACCACATGGTAGGTGACGTGACATCCATACCAGACTGGCAGGTGATGTGGCATCCATATAAGATGTGGTAAACTCAGTGGAAGTGATGTCATCATGTTGGCGTGGCCCAATGACAACGTGCCACATGGCATGTTGATTTGGAATTTTTGGAGACCAAATGGGCCATTAAAAATGTGACACATGGCATCACCTAGGAGCAGCCATGTGGCACCACCCAGGAGTAGCCACATTGCACCACCCAGGAGAAGCCACGTGGTCCTCTCGTAGATTGACACATGGTGCCATTCATCGGATGACATGTGGAAGGGACACATAGGAATATGACTATATCGGTTTTATCCAGTAGATGGTCACCACTTGACCCAGTCATGGGCTATCCCGTGGCAGTGGGAAAATGCCCAATGAGGGCCAATAACCAAAAAATAAAATTAAAATAGGGGTTGGCCAATGGCCAACCCCAATCTTCCAAACTTAGCAGCGATCCACAAAATATGGTAGAAAAGCCCACACTTGGTGGTAGACTCCAAATAAAGCAACCTAGTGTATCTCCTCGAGATCGGGTGAAACATCGTCCAAGTATTAAATGTGGCTCATATACAAACTTTCTATGATGGTGTCATATCAAGTGGACATCGAAGCTATATGGATGGCTAATCTTAGTAGTTGGTTAGTTAATATATGGGTAGGCCATATCTTTTGTAACAGGTGCCAAAATGGGGGGAGGCCCATGGGTTTGACCCCGTGACCTTCCCAACAAACAAACTTTAATTAGTACCCAATTTTCCAACGAACCATTGGGGTCAAACTTGGTAAGTCCACCTCAAATTTACAATTCAAACCAAGTTATTCCAAAGTGAAGGAGGAGTGTGCGCTAGTCCACCCAGGTCGTACCGGGCACATATTTCATTGCAAATTCCAGTGCATTAATTGTAGAGTCTTGCATGTGGATCGAGGCAGAGGTCTAGAGGAGGCCTGAAGTTGGGAATGTATGATGGAGACGATTTGACAGTCAAATTTATGTTATTTGATGATATGAACCAATGGTGACGTCTATTTCGGCAGTAGATACTCTGATCTGTAGGCTAAATTATGAAGAAGGAAATGTAAGCATTCTTTTTATTATGTTGTTTTCTCATTGAATGTTGCAGCATAGTATGCTTGATACAGATCTTAAGGAGCATGGAGGGGTGACAACAAGGTAGCAAGACTAGATTATTCCTTCCTTTTATTCCTTTCTTCTCTTCTTACACATAAGAAAATCAGCTACATGTGAAAGAGAATTTGTGGCACTTGGATGATAAGTGGCCAATGAAGTAGATAGGAATCTTGTAATTTTAGGATCTGTGTATGGGCTGCATATATGCTTGGATATGAGCAGCAGATCTAAGGCATTCTATGGCTCCATGATGATGGGGGCCATTTCTTATTCTTCCTCTTTTTCTATATTGAGTATGTGGGAATGATGGCCATGTCAGCATCATGGATGCCTCATGAGCATGAGAAATTGTGAAGATTGTAAACATTCTTGATCACATTACGATCTCTTCTTGCCATTGCCAAAAAGGGACTTTGGCCTTACAACTTGTAAAGGAGATACATCATTACAAAGAGGAGAATAAAGTGGTCAAGCTTTGGATCAAGACCCGGAGACATAGCCCACATTGGGTGAACTTTGTTATCAAGGGAAATGTCATATCTCTTATGTGTATTATGTTCTTATGTTTCTTTTCATAAATTTTTGTACATAGAATATTAAATGCAAGCATTCCATATAACACATAAGGAACCTAAAAGAGGCTTTAATTCAATTTCAATTCAATTCTATAAAGACTTCAACTATACCTTTAATAGCAATCCACTCAAGTAAAACGATCTATAACTGACCCTTAGGAGGAGTGACAGGATCAAAAAATTATTGCAAACTAATCACCCTTGGGTTCAGATCAACACCCAAACCCTTAAGTACCTTTTTAAGGGATGGGGCATCAAAATTTCACTTTCCTTCATTATCTCAAATCCTTTTCCCAAGATCTCCTTCACCTTCTGCATGTTAAGAGATTTCCAATGACTGTTATCATACTCAAATCTGAGCTCTGGATTGGAAGTTATGACCTTCCAAAGCTCTGTAGACATCATTGGTCAAAGGCCACGTGGCACCCATGTGGGTTCACCCCATTTGTACCATTCCACCTAGCACAGACTTGAACATGGTTGTCATCACTTAGCGATGACATGGCCATTGGAGAGGTTGTTACAGAGGATGTTCCCTATGCCTCCGCGGTCACTAGGACTTCAGCCCTTCGTCCTTCCTATCCATGTCTAAAACATTCTCAGAGTCTTGAAATCTTTGAGTCATGCCATGTTGCTCCAGCCTTCAACCCTTTCGACTCATGCATTACACCACACCCAAACCATCTGGAGCTCTGAAACCCAGACTCTTAAAGGGTCCACACTTACATGTGGTGGTGCATTAAACATAGAGGTAGGGACAGGTAGGTCTAGGCCTTTGACCGGCTAACCCCATCATCCTAGCTTCCCAAGTTTCCCAAAGTCCTGAACTCCTAGTTCCCCAAGGTATTCCACCAGCTATTAGGCCAAGAAAGCATGTACCAAGGTGTTACCACATGACATTGGGTAGAGACGACACATGGACCCATCAATGGGTGACATGTGTCACGTTCCAATTGGAATATAAGGTATGTAAAGGCATGAATCAAGGTGACACATGGCATGCCAAACATGGGTCCACATCACCTTGGGTGACATCAGTGTTCCACATCATTCCAGACTGAAATCCTTTGGGATCCTCTAGCCTCTCCTACCTTCAAAATATTCTGGAGCTTCAAAGTCCGAACTCTTGCCACCAACCTCCCAATACATTTTATCCCATGGTCAAGACTGATCCACGTAGATCCCTAGATCTATGGCCTTCGTTGCTTTGTAACTTCAGAGTTCAGGGGTTTGGCTATGTCATTTCCTTTTTTCTCCCAGAGTGGTCAGAGTCGGGCTGACCACGCATGATCTAAATCCAATGTTCAGGAGGGATCCCGATGCATCCTCGGATTGACGGTCCTTGTCTCTTTGTGACTTCATCATTTGGGGGTTTCACCCATTTAACACTCTTTCTATCCCAGAGTGGTCAATTTCGGATTGACCATGATGTAGATACAACGGTCAGGGAAGATTCTGAAGAATCCTTGGATCTATGATTCTCATCACTTCGCGAGTTCAACGTTTGGGGGTTAAACTTGTTTAGCACTCCCTTTATTCTAGAGTAGAACTTCGTCGAAGTGTTATACACTAATCCTTCCACTAGTTGATTGAACGGATGGGAGAGGTTCTCAATGGAATCCCCAAATCAACAACTCACGACTCTAGCTCAAAGGTCCCTAGGTCTCAATGTTAGGCCACTCCTAGAGGCACACTTGTCAACACAGAACACACTGGCAAGATGTGTAGCACATGCCTTAGTTCATCAACATCTCTTTCCTATGCCACAAGGCTGCCACACATGGCATCATCGTTGCTCGATAGGTGGACCCCCATGTTCTCTTAATGTGATATGCATGTCCCCATGATCAAACAGTCAAGAGGGGTCTCGAAGGATCCTTAGATCGATGACCCACATTACTTCACCACTTGGACATTCAGGGGTTTTGGTGTTATAAGACCTATGTTCTCCCGAAGTGGTCAACGTCAGATGAACCACAGTGTAGATCTAATGGTCATAGGAGATCCTAAATACCCTCATATCTACGGCTCATGTTACTTCATGTCCGAGAAGTGGATAGGGGTTTAAACAGGGGAGGGATCCTATGATAACGAGTAAATGACCACCAAATGTCGGTCAACTGTCAAGTTATCGGTCCAACAAGTCACCTTCGGTGGACTTGGAAATTGCAATGTTCATTCACCCCAGAGCTCCAGACCCCCAGAGTCATGAATAACTTAGCTCCTTTTTGGGTGTAGAAAAGGGTTCCATGGGCCCATTCCTAAGGAACTTTATCAAGCTCCAAAGGCTACACTCACGACTATTGGAAAAAATTTGGTTAAGGTCATCGTCATGATCCCACAGTCCCTTGGACGACTAGTTTGAAGGAAGCTCCTTCCATTCACAGAACTTAAGTTCTAAAATAGGGAAAGGTATTTTTGAGGGATCAACGGGACTGTAGCAGTCCTGTAGAGTCTTCCCCAACTCTAGAACTGTGAATTCTATCCCTGGGACAAATATCTTGAGGATTTTCCAACCAGACCAGAGGCCAAACTTGTAATCTTACAACCATTCAAATGTAACACTTTACAAAAGAACAATAAGAACTATTACCATCAATTTCACGTGAGGCACAATTTATAATCACAATTACAGACATTCAAATCATGCATTTCAATTCTAATACACGGGGTATATGAAACACTTATCTATTAAAGTCGATCACTGATTAACTGACTATGGGTTTTCGCCTTTCCACCCAACCGTAGGCTCAGAGGAATTCATTCTTAGCGCTCTGGACACCCCCATGCCAAGCCATGATATCACTAGGGAACTTTTGTAGTTTCTCATAGATTCTTTCTCTATCACAGCTTCTTTGAGTTTTATCATATGCTCCCTCAGCATCAAGCTCACGACCTTCTACTCAGGTCAGGTTTTATGGGTTCTCTCCAGTAACCAGAGAAACTTATTCTTTCCTTTTTTCCTCTTAGCATTTCTAGGTCTCATGCCCTCTCCTTTTTCCCCGGGGAGGTTCTGGACTTTTCTTGTTCCTTCTGTCAGAAGGAACTTGGACCAATATGGGCCTAAAGGAAAAATACACTCTATAGTACTTTGGGTTGACAGTTTTATGTCTCCTCAACCAGACTCACCATGCTTCCATTCATGGGGGTAGTTGATTATTCAACCACCAGTCCTTATTTTATTAACGGATTTTTCCTTGGGATCGGGATGAGGCTTATTATTTAGCAAGGATAATTTGGGTCATTTTGACATAATGAACCCTCTCTACAGTTTCCTCATGCTTTCCTCTAGTGACATCATGGCTAGTACTTCAAGGATTCACCCCCACAATCAGTTATTGGCAATCTAAACAATAAGACATTTACATTGTTCACATGCCATAGCATGGTAATCATAATTAATTATTAATTACAAGTTGGGGGAAACAAGGGTGTTGCAATCCCCTCCCACTTAAAAGGAACATTGTCCTCGGTGTTCTTTCTCAGTAACACTTGTCATGCCTTTTTCATTCAGTTGCTTCAGAAATCTTGATCCTCTTTCTTGGTCAGGTCCTTTCCAAAATCTTGGCCTTCATCACATGACTTCAATAATCTTGGACAATAAGCATATTAATCACAATTTAATGCAAAAACATTTTATTGTTGTGCAAAATTCACGAGAAAAAATTCATAATCTAGCACAATAATTATATGTCCAGTTCATGGATTTGTATCCATATGGTTGTCTTATTATCTTAGCTCACTATGTTTCCTTGACATACCCATTATGTGCATTATCCCAATCAATAGTTTATAATAATCATTAGAGTCTCCTCTTCCTTATGGTCACTAACCCTCCAGGCCCAGGCTCAAGCATCCCCTTCTTTGATACACAGTCCCTTGAGAGATCCATCTTGACTTTCCAAGGTTTTCTCACACATGAAAATTTATAAAGACTTCATTAAGCCTTACATTCAAGGCATCCCTCAGACTTGCTCTGCCAAGACGTCCCTCTGGCTTGTGTTTCCACAACACAACATATTCTAGGGAGATCATGGCTTACCACAGGGTTCTCCTGTATCAATAGTATCCTTTTTCATGCTTTCCATATTGACATCCTTCACCTGTCCTCCCTAGACAGATCTCTTTCATCTCACCTATATCACATGTATACATAAATTATTAGATATTATCGTCAATTTCAAATTCATAATTTTCTTGCAAATCTGTCACCCACATATTTCCAAATTCCACATTTATTTTCAGATCTGTTCCACACAGGAATCAGATTCACAAGTATGGGAATTTCCTTCCTATAACAATTTATCTTGGTAGGAAATTTTTATTCCTTATGGACTTACAACACTTCCATATCCAAGACCCTTTTCTTCCTGCAATTTCAACATTCCTCAACCAAACAAATTGTTAGTTTTCATGCACATTATATTTTCAAAACTATGCATACTAACAGTCTAAGTCATTTCATTTATTCAAGGGTACATAACAAAAGGAAATATCATTATTTAAGTATGCATCCTTCCAGCATACAAATATCAAATGACTTTAATCAATGTGCCAATATTCATGCACACATTCATACCCAATGTACCCTTTATATTGGGTTCAAGTTTCCCACACTTATGATAAGCACTTTATCATGGGGTGTTGGAGCTCAACCAACCTCTTCACCATAGTTTTAATCATTCTCTTTCACTCTTACAGCAGTACTATTCTTCTCGCTACAGACCAGTCACGATCCCAAATCAACACATATGAAACTAAAAGTTTCTCTTGAATGCACCCAAGGATTCATCCTTCATTAGTAACTAGGGTGCCAACACTCATGGCCACCCAAAAGTTTCTTTTCTCTAACACCTCTACAATTCAAGTAGAGTCTTGGAAGGTCCTCCTCCCGTAATGGGAAATCCATTGTCTACCCTCTTATGCAATTCATCAATGCATTCCATGCAGTGTGCTAACTATGAGCACCTCTATTCCCAATTTCCCTAGATTGGTCATTGTACCCATGGTACTCCTTACTCATGCATTTTCCTGCAAGGATTATAACTCATCTTTAACTAGCATAGAATTTCTCTCTCTATTATTCAGATTCTTTTCCTGAATCATACCCTACTTAGGTATCAATGGCATCCAACAACCACTCAAATTCAAATATATATCACTGAAATAATAAAATATTTTAGAATGGATTCTTACCCAATCCTTTCATACCTTATTCCTTATAGGCATGACCACTTTTATACATGTTCTGGCTTTCAACACCATCTCTGATATTGCCTCATCAGTGGTGCTTTATGGGGACTTTTAAAGTCCCTTCAACAAATTTCAACAACAACCTTCTCATATTAATCCTTTGCTTAAGGTTTTCCATCTTTTGTAACCATTTTTCCAATAGTTTCAATTTATTTTCTACACATGACACATATCGCAAATACATTAGTCATCATGTAAAATAAAAATACATGTATCATAGCATTCAAATCAATAAAAACATTTTCAGATATGTCCTAACATATCTTTATGCACTTCTTCACATTATCCTTATGTTTTCATGAGTGCAACACACACAATTCTCAATTGTTTCTATAGTCATACAACCATCATCATTATGGTGTCAAAACATTTACTTTCATCAACAAACCAGTTTCTCATCCCAGAGAAAATATAATATATAGAAAGAAAGGAGTTATGGGCTCTTCCCTTTTCCAACTCCTTCTACACATCCTGGGACTTTCAGTCTAGCTGAGTTATTCCAAGGCCTCACTGTCTTTACTTAACATGGCTCAACCAAGCCTATTCATTTAAACAACCTCATTGGTTTATTTTCCTTTTACCAGTTGTACTTGTTTTCACAGTTGTTCTTTTAAGGACTACAACTTGGTTAAGAAATTCAGAGTTTTTAAGATGAGAAAAGTATTCCACATTTTCCTTTTCTTTGCTTCTGCAATTTACTTCTTATTGTGATATCCATGCTCTTTTCCTTGAGCAGTATTATTTAGGCTCATATCAACCTTCTTGGTAAATCAACATGCTACAACAAAAAACCTTTTGTTCATAATAATTCTCATGTGATCCTCAAAGGCATAATCATTTTTCCTCTTATCATGACAACAGAGCATTGTTTCTCATTTACTCTTTCTTCTATTTATACTAGCCTTTCCTAAGGGAATGGAGCACATTCCCCTCAGGTTATTATTCAAAATAGAACTTTCTTGACTCTTCAGAATGGATTCAACCATGCATCCATGGTATTCATTTAATCTTGGCAAGTGCAATTTTTTCCTTACATTTCACTCATTTAGGAAGTCACGTCGTGCCTTTAGTATACATATACTCTTACATCATACATGTGCATCACTTGCACATTTAATATCATTCACTCATATCAAGAAAATTCAAAATGCATTAGATCCATTCACTCAAGCATGTACAAACATAGCCAAACATTCATCATGCAAGCTCATTTCTTGCACCTTTTCCATGTCATTCATACACATGGACATATCATACTTTCAGATCCTTCTCCCAAGGATCTTTCAATCATTCTTATGATAAGTCTCATAGAGATACTCATCACTGAGTTTCTCTCTCTGTCGAGAGCTTGCATTCATTCACATGATATCCACATGGAATTTTAATAGATATGGTCATAACTATGTTCCCCTTTCTACACGACAACAACCAGTAAGAAGGCATTTTTTCCTCAACCAGTATAAATTTATTCGACAACCCAGAAATACCATATGGGAAATTTTAACAATGCCCAAGGAAACAAGACAGCTTATCAATCTTTTGACTGGTCTTGATCAGTAGACCTTTCGATCAATGGAATCATTTTCTATATTTCCCCTCACTACGATTTTAAGTATACCAAGCCATACCTTATATGGATACCATCCAACTATGGATGTCAACCTAACCCATTGGTCATATAGAAGTGTCCCAAAACTTCCTCTACCACATCCAGGATCAACATTTCATTAATCCTCCTACCTTATCCTCATAAGGCACTATGTACTCAACATCATCAACATTTTTCTTATGTTGCCATAGTCAGCTCATTACTAACCATATGATCTATGACATCACCATATTTTACATTCAATGATAGACTATAATAAGTATATATGCATATCATATGTATGCTCTATCTTTGTGATATGCATTTCAACATATCTTCATGCACCAAGCATTATACCCATGCCTGCAGTGCAGACAGGTTCCACTTACTTCCCTCTTTCATTTTCATGTATAGACCTACCCTTAGTTAGTAGGGGTACACAATTCCCTAGCACAACCATGATATTTTTGAAATTGCTCATGTCATTTCACTTCTTTCATGAGGTATATTCACAATCCTCATGAATCCTTTTATTTTGCAAAGAGGGATTATCCTAGAAGGAAGTCGTTCAGTTATAACAGATCAAGTAGGTTGATCTCACCTACTCCAATGAGGCCTCTAGACATGGAGGATTGTTCTCCCAATTCCAAATCCTCCATTTAATCAACACTTTTAATTAACAGAGGCTTCATAAGCCTACTTTTTAGGCAATTCCTGCCACCTATTCAGTGCATTTTTCTTTTGGACTCGAGCACTCCTTAAAACATGTTTATGCCATTTGCATTGAAGTTTTATTATTAGTGCCCCTCGTCATAATCCCACTTTTGTAGGATTGGCTATCCTTTCTCCAAAATAAATGATAGGATTCTTCTACCATAGTCTAGAATGATTCAATATCGTCGGGTAAAATCACAACTGAATTTTAATTTGCAGCCTTCTCCTCGAGGAACTTATGGAGATAATTTTCATATGGCAATAATAATCTCAATAGGCTCATCTTAACCTTGGTAAACTAGTCTTATGACTATTCTCCGGCCCATCTAGGCCTGTGTTTGAATCTTGTTCTACTAGGTAGGGTAGGGCAGGGTGCCCTCTCCCTTAAAGTGTTCTAAGAAAGAAAAAATATATATAATCACTTGAATCTTTCGTGAGCCCAAGAAGGCCAAGTGTTGTTTCCTACTCCGATACCACTTTGTAACACACCCAACCCCTTAAGTACATTTTTAAGGGATGGGGCATCAAAATTTCACTTTCCTTCATCATCTTGAATCCTCTTCCTGAGATCTCCTTCACCTTCTGTGCATCAATATATTTCCAGCAACTGTTACCATACTCAAATCCGAGCTCTGGATTGGAAGTTATGCCCTTCCAAATATCTTCAGGCATCATTGGTCAAAGGCCATGTGGCACCCATGAGGGTTCAACCCATTCATACCATTCCACCTGGCATGAACTTGACCATGGTTTTCATCCCTTAGTGATGACATGGCCATTGGAGAGGCAATTACAAGGCATTTTCCCCACGCCTTCGCGATCACCAGGCCTTTGGCCCTTTGTCTATCCTATCCATGTCTAAAACATTCTCAGAGTCCCGAAGTTCTGGAGTCTTTCCACATCGCTCCAGCCTTCGGCCCTTTCCACTCATCCATTACACCACACCCAAACCATCTGGAGCTCCAAAACCTGGACTCCCGAAGGGTCCACACTTACACATGGTGGTGTATTAAACGTAAAGGAAGGGACAAGTAGGTCTAGGCCTTCGACCGGCTAACCCCAATGTCCCAGCTTCCAAAGTTTCTCAAAGTCCCAAAATCCTAGTGCCCCAAGGTATTCCACTAGCTATTAGGTCAATTGAGTATGTACCAGGGTGTTACCACGTGGAATAGGGTATAGACAACACGTGGCCCCATCAATGGTTGACACATGTCACATTTCAATTGGAATATAAGGTCTGTAAAAGGAAAAAATATAGGTGACACATGGCATGACCAACATTGGTCCACATCACCCTAGGTGATGTTAGCCTACCACATCACTCCAGACTGATAACCTCCGGGAGCCTCCAACCTCTCCTACCTGTGAAATCGCCTAGAGATCCAAACTTCGAACTCTTGCCACCAACCTCCTAATACATTTTATCCCACGGTTGAGACCGGTCCACAAAGATCCCCATATCTACAGCCTTCGTTGCTTCACGACTTCGTATTTCAGGGGTTTGGTTGTGTCATTTCCTTTTTTATCCTAGAGTGGTGACCCAGGGGTGATTTTAAGGATGAAAATTTATTTTAAAATGTATAAACCTTGGCGAATCTTACTAATCTTTCATATTCCAACTATGAAAAGTTTGCGATATTTTTATAAAAATATTCAAATTTCTAAGGATTTTATATAGTTTGTATAAAATTTTGGCGATTTTTAATGTAAAATAATTTTATCCTATAGAATTTGGGCGAATCATTTTTAGAATAACGAATATTGTTTTTGGGAAAACCATGGAAAATTAGCCCATGAGCAAAATTTAGCTCCTAAAATCATCATTAGAGTGGTCAGCGTCGAGCTGACCACGGTCTATATCCAATGATCAAGAGGGATCCTAACGCATCCTCGGATCGACGGTCCTCATCGCTTCGCGACTTCATCATTCAAGAGTTTCTCCCGTTTAAAACTCTTTCTCTCCCAGAGTGGTCAATTCCAGATTGACCATTATGTAGATCCAATGGTTAGGGAATATCTCAAAGCATCCTTGGATATATGATTCTTGTCACTTCATGAATTCGGCGTTCAGGGGTTCAACCCATTTAGTACTCCCTTTCTTCTAGAGTAGAACTTTTCTGAAGTTCTATACGCTAATCCTTCCACTAGTTGATCAAACGGATGGGAAAGGTTCTAAATAGAATCCCCAGATCAACGGTTCATGACTCTAGCTCAAAGGTCCCTAGGTCTCAGTGTTAGGAAACTCCTAGAGGGACACCTGTCAACTCAAAACACGTTGGAAATATGTGTGGCACATGCCTCAATTCACCGAAATATCTTTACCATGCCACAAGGTTACCACACATGGCATCACCATTGCTCGACATGTGGACCCCCATGTGCTCTCAATGTGATATGCACATCCCCACGATCAAACGGTCGAGAGGGGTCCTGAAGGATCCTTATATCGATGGCCCACATCACTTCGCGACTCTGGCATTCAGGGGTTTTGGTGTTATAACACCTTTTTTCTCCCAAAGTGGTCAATGTCGGACTAACCACAGCGTAGATCCAATGGTCAGGGGAGATCCTGAATACCCCCCGATATATGGCTCGTGTTACTTCGCATCCAAGAAGTGGATCGAGGTTTAACAAGGGGATGGATCCTATGATAAGGGGTAAATGACCACCAACTGTCAGTCAATTTTCAAGTTACCAGTCTGACAGGTCACCTTCGGTGCACTTGGAAATTGCAATGTTCATTCACCCCGGAGCTCCGAACCCCCGGAGTCCCGAATAACTTAGCTCCTTTTTGGGTGTAGCGAACGGTTCCATAGGCCCGGTCCTAAGGAACTTTGTCAAGCTTGAGAGGCTACACTCACGACTCTTGGCCAAAATTTGGTTAAGTCCATGGGCATGATCGCATGGTCTCTTGGATGACTAGTTTGAAGGAAGCACCTTCCATTCACAGAACTTAAGTTCTAAAATAGGGAAAGGTATTTTTGAGGGATCAACAAGATTGTAGTAGTCCCATAGAGTCTGCCCCAACTTTAGAACTGTGAAGTCAATCCCTGGGACAAATACCTTGAGGATTTTCCAAGCATCCTAGAGGCCAAACTTGTCATCTTACAACCATTCAAATGAAACAAATTATAAAAGAAGAATAATCACTATTACCATCAATTTCACGCGAGGCACAATTTATCACAATTACAAACATTCAAATCATGCATTTCAATTCTAATACATAGGGTATATGAAATACTTATCTATTACAGTCGATCACTGACCAATTGACTGTGGGTGTTCGCCTTTCCACCCAACCATAGGCTCAGAGGCATTCATTCTTAGTGCTCTGGCCACCCCCATGCCAAGCCATGATATCACTAGGGAACTTTTGTATTTTCTCAGAGATTCTTTCTCTATCACAACTTCTGTGAGGTTTATTAGATGCTCCCTCAACATCAAACTCGCGACCTTCTGTACAGGTCAGGTTTTTTGGGTTCTCTCCAGTAACCAAAGAAAATTATTATTTTCTTTCTTCCTCTTAGCATATCCAGGTCGTACGCCCTCTCCTTTTTCCCCCAGGGAGGTTCTGGACCTGTCTTGTTCATTCTGTTAGAAGGAACTCGGGTAAGTCTGGGCCTGCAGGAAAACTGCACTCTATGGTACTTCGGGCTGACAATTTTCTATCTCCTCAACCAGAATATCCATGCTTCCATTCATGGGTGTAATTTATTGTTCAACCACGAGTCCTTATTTCATTAAATTATTTTTCCTTGGGATCAAGATGAGGCTTATTATTTCAGCAAGGAGAATTTGGGTCATTTTGACATAATGAACCCTCTCTACAATTTCCTCACTCTTTCCTCTAGTGATATCATGGCTGGTACTTCAAGGCTTAACCCACACACTCAGTTATTGGCAATCTAAACAATAATACATTTACATTGTTCCCATGCCATAGCATGGTAATAATAATTAATGATTAATTACAAGCTGGGGGAAACAGGGGTGTTACAAAACATGACAAACTAACTTATGTTGTGATTTGAATCCTTATACTATGTAACCTAGTTTTCAAGATTAGATATATGCTCTTTATGTTTCTTAACCTCCTCCATTAGTTTGAAAATTGTTTCCAAAAAGGCTTTTGTTATTTGTTGACGGGCGAAATTAACCGCCCATCAACTAGAGGAGTGAATCCGATTTGGGGTTGTCTAATTAACCCAAGCCATTTGGATTAATCCACTTAGATGGGTTTAGCAGCTCCATTGGCTGATCTAAGTCCTAAAGAAAGAGAAAAAAAAAAGCTAAAGAAAATGCAATAACTTGGCGAAAAACAATCGCTAAAAACTATATATAGATCTAATATATATTCACAGTTTAACTGACTAATATTTATAAAATATCTCTACTTATTATATGTACAATATATACAACTAATTCTATTTCTAATATATATATAATATGTACACAATACGAATTTTAATCTACATCTGCGAAAATCGAATATAAATTGAAATTTTTTTTAAGCAACAGTGAAACTATTATTTAATCTGTTTATATTCTAGAAGTGAAATACCAAACTGTCTAATTGAAAACATAGATAACATATAGTAGAAGATGTTTTGACTGTAGGAAATTTCTATATTCATTAAACTGATGAAATCAAACTAACAAACTGACCTGTTATCGCATCCCATATTTGTTCATTGTGTAGCATCCAATCTCCATGTCTGATGAGGTAAACCACAACAGATCCTACAATTGCTTCTCATAAACATGAAGCAATAATGATGGAATTCGAATGATAGAACATATAAGAGATATGATCACATCAATCTCATAATTTCACAACCAACCACATTAATATAAATCCTGCTGTGAGAACTTGTGTATAAACATTCAATAAAAGATAAAGATAAATCTCTTAATTCAAGTTTGAATAGAATGATTGTTGTGTGTTAAATCTGGAACATAAAACATGGATAATATATAAAAAAAATTCATAACAATCTGTAGTAAACCACGACAGCGAAAGCAATCATAATCTAATTACAATTTGAACTAATCATGACTTGAATAAAACCACAATATGGACAAGCTAAAGTTGTGATGAGTATTATATTCCATTCAAGTCTGTAAATGAAAAATCCATAGTTTTTCCCTTGGCAGAGATGATCCCATGTTTACAAAATAACGTGCTTATATAGGTTCCAGGAACAAAATGTTTACTGTTGATAACATCAAATTTATTCCAAAAATATGGGGGATGCAACCTCCCTGATTTCACTTCATATCAAAATACAAACAGCCTAATCTATTTACTAAAAACATAAAGTTCATATGGCTAGAAGATCTCAACAGTACTTCATATCTCCTTGAAAATCATGGGTTCCTAAAAACAAATAAAAATGAGAAGATTTTAGATACGTTTTCAATTGTAAAATCAAGCAATTCGAATTTTTCTAACTGGCTACAGAATCTTACGATTTTGTAGCTAGTTATAATTATAACTACAATCATATTTTATTCAACAAATAAAACAAACTAAAAGGTAATCTATTCAAACAAATCGTGTATCCTAAATTTAGAGTGACAAAATCATGCTAAACTTTGAAAACGATCATACCTCAAATCATGGGATTAAAACATATCAAGCAATCTTGGAGTTTACTATTGTTGTCGCTGCCTCTACATTCTTAAAAATGATAGATCCTATAGTTTTTAGGAGTTTGTATTTTGCTTGAGCTATGGATTGGAGTCTACTGTTCGCGTTTGTCAACGAATCCACTTGGTCTTTCAAAGATTCAAGCCGGGACTATACTAAAGGCACATCCATATAATATATGTCGATCCAGGATCGACATTCATTACAGTGTGGCTGTAGGGATTGTGCATTGGCACTGATAGCATTAACGATTGGAGAATCGTCCACGCAAAAGGTAGGTGTTGTCATGGAGTTGGATGCCAGGAAAATCAGGATTATCCTTTAGACACGGAGGCAGGTTGCTAACATAATCGTAGGTTCTGTCAGGGCAAAGTCCATATGACATTGGATCCTCTTCGGCCAAGAACCTTTCAATTACCGAATTCGAGTCTTCACTTAGCTCAATTTGTCTTTTGTGTCTGCATAGGGTTTGGATTTGTTTCGAGTACATCATGAAATCAAACAGCCAGCCCTTTTATATTCGTAATTAACATCAATGTTGCCCTTAAGCTTCTTTCCTGTGGGTTTTTTAATAGTCTTAGTACAACTCTTAGGATATGAATCTGGTTGATTGTACGGTTGAGTAGCATCAGGGTAGGTCGAGGGTTTCATATTAGGGGTAGGATCACAGGGAAAGAGTGGTGGAGAAGAGGTTGTAGTGTTCATGAGGGTTTTTGTGATAACAGGCTTATCAACCTGTCCCAACTCACTATTGCCAAAGCCATTTCGTAAAACAAAGGCATCCCAACAATCGTTGTGTAATTGCAACTGATGCACAAGGATAATCTTAATTAAACCATGATGGAATAAACTTGAATTAGACCTTTGCCTCCTAAACCATTTTCCCATTTTGTACAGGCTTCTAAGCAGGAAGTAGGGCATGTTCAAGGGGAATTCAATGAAACTCATAAGCAATCGCAGATGATATAGAAAAACTAACCCAAATCTTCCTTCACACGTAATGAACTATTTCACAATAGCAAGAAGGTCATGCCACCTAGGTTTTAAAGATGAGACAGACATACCTCGGTCGCAACTAGTAATTTTCCGTGAGGTGAACAACAAAGACCAGGGGACCTCTTCAACTTTTGTGTTCTTGAACCACTTTTGCCCAACAGCTGGTAAAACCGTAGCTTGGCTTAAAAAATCTTCAGTTACCTCTAGCTACATGTCACCTATATTTGCTCTACAACCGTCGAAGGTCAATGCGAACTCTTGGGCAACTCTCAGATTGAAACCCTTAAACTTTTCAATGAACAACCGCCAATCGTTCCTTTCTAAATCGTCCCTGGCGTTATCATACGATAACAAGGTTTGGATTCCATTGGGCTCAATCCTTACCACTGGAGCCATGGCGAACAGAAGGGAATCAACAAAGAAATCGGAGGTAGGGTTTGATAAGAAAACACAAAGTCATAGCCCCAAACAAAACAATGCTATGACAGTTCAAAATGGTAGGCAGAGGCATTAATCACCATGCGTGGTAATGAGATCGTGAAGCCCAAGGCCATACAGAGCTATAATATCACGTTGTACTTCATATGACACCTTGGTATATGGGTACGTATAAGGATGTAAACACTTGAAAACCATAGAACGCACATTCATGACTTGATTACAAAGGTAAATGTATCAAATAAACATTGAATATTTAAAAGTTTTATGAATCAAAGCCCCATTGATATCAATCGAAAATAAATGCATGGAGGCCTTTCACTTGGTAACCAAGTCACATTTAGAACCAAGGAGTCATAAACAAGGAGAACAATCATGTTCATAGCAAAAATATGACAATTCAATAATGGACCATATGAATAGTTTTCCTTTAATCATAAATCGAAACAAAGTGTCAATTCCAACTATGAGTTTTCATGCTTATAGTCATGAAAACAAAAATCGAAAGGAAGATATGTAAAAAGCGACAAGTGACAAGTGTCGTTTAGCGATAATGGTCATGACGAGTAATGAAGATTTAGAGACCCTGTGTAGGCAGCTTATAAACAATAGAAATTATTTTATTGCTGCCAACAATGGTTACACACTGGGAGAAGCACTTATCTCTGCCAAGCGAACGAGTTCAGATTAGGATAATAAAAAAAAACTTCAAATCGAAAACAACCAAAAAGTTGTCTGAACATCATTATCAGTTATAATGCATTCTAGTTTCAGATTACTGTTATTTTAAAGAGACGAAAACTGACAACAATCTTAAGAGAAGAGAGTCACAATATTAAAGTTAAAATCTTCAATACTGTTGACAGGGCTACTGCTGCCAGCAGGCATCCATAGCCTCAACAGGGATGTCAATTAACCCACTCTAATATCTATATCCTGCCAAGAAGTTCCAGATCAGAATGAAGGACATTTAAGGTAAAAAAGAATCTATATCTGAGAATTTTCATATACCTGACATTGCTTCGCTGCCAGTGGGCCTATTCAGTACCTCGACGAAGTTATCTTGGCATCATGCATGCATTTACCTGCTGCTAGCAGACCTGTTCAGTATTCCAGTGGGTTTACAAGAACTTCCCATAGCTCTCTAAAGGCTTATTTAGTTTTAAAGATTTTTTAATAGAGCGGGGTGACGCTAAAAATCCTGGTTTTTGGACACATCTTAGTAAATTACAGACCTTGAAGAAATTTTCTTAGTTGTTCTTCATTAAGATCTAGAAATAGTTTGTTAATAAACCAACTTTCAAGAGCAGGGAGACACCTCTGAGTTGTTCTCTTAAGGAATAGGGACAGCGTAAAAAGAATTTTTATGGATGATCGTGAGTACCTTCAGTTGCAAATTGAAATCAAGAAACGCTTTTCAAACAAGAAGTTATCTTCAACATGGCTGCAAGTTCAGAGAAAAACCAGAATTGATGTTTAAACAACTTTCAACAGTCATTTTAGAGGGGAAATTTTTCTATTTTCTTCATCTGAGCTAGCCCACGATGCAGGCATGTGTGTTTCAAAAAGAAAGACTGATAAGCATAAAGGAAAAATCAAAACAAACTAGCAAACAAAAACCAACAACAAACAAAACAGAAAATATTTACATAGTGTACATGGGAGTGTCATCAGGCAAAGTACCTTTTTAGAGCTTGGTCATTCACTGGAAAGGTGTTTGGTTGTCCCTCTAAATTCTGTAATCGAAAGGAACTGGGACCCAATTTCTCTGCAATTAAAAATGGTCCCAACCACAAGTTCTGAAACTTTGTATGCTCTCCTTTTCCCTCATGAGGTTTGTCCCATTTTAGGACAAGGTCACCTACCTCAAAATTTCTGTCAGAGGCAGAATTGGAATCAAACCAGTTTTTAACAATGAGTTGATGTTGATCCAATTTTCCTTTTTCTTGAGCCCTCACTTCTTCTAATTTTAATAAAGAGTTAATTCGACTCTCCGAAGGGGGACAGTCTTCTTCCTGTACTTTCTACGATAACTGCAGAGACGGAAGGAGGACAAGTGGTGGAAGAATCGCCTCTCTGCTGTAAACAAGAAAGAAATGTGAGTTACCCACAACAGTTTTAGGAGTTACTCTATCAGCCCAAATTGCATTTAACAATGCGTTATGCCAATTTTTATGGTTTTCGGAGACCGTTCTCTTGATAATTTTGATCAATTTTTTATTAGTCGATTCTGCCAAACCGTTGCCTTGGGGGTAATAGATGGCAGAGTACTTTAATTTAATTCCTTTTTCTAGAACAAAATCACTCATTTCAAGAGACGAAAAATAAGAAGCATTATCAAATACCAGGCATTCAGGGATACCGAAACGAGTAATAATATTTGAATTCAAGAAGGATATTGCCTGGCTGGTATTTATAGCTTTTAATGGGGCAGACTCGGACCACCTAGTGAAGTAATCTGTGGTTGTTATGATATATTTATGCTGCTATGAGGATGGTGGATTGAATGGGCCTATAATATCTAGACCCCATTGCTGAAAAGGGGAGTCTACCGAAACTGGTTGCAAAGGGAAAGTTGGTTTCTGTACCCGTCTGGAAGTTTTTTGACAAATTACACACTTGCGACATAAAGCATGAGCATCTTTAAAAAGGGTAGGCTAGTAATAACCTGCTCTTAATACTTTATGGGCAGTGGTGTCTCCACCAAAATGTCCACCAGCTTCTCCTGCATGCAATTCCAATAAGATTTTTTCTGCTTCATCTTTATCAAGACAGCGCATTAGTACTCCATCAAAATTTTGATGAAACAAAATACCATTAATCAGCTGAAAAGAAACAAATTTTAATCTTAGTGATATTCTCTTTGTGAGATCAAGATGATGGGGAGCTGATCCGTGTATAAGACAAAATTTTATGTCATCATACCAAGGACTAACAAGGTTTTGTGCACAGCAGATTTGATTTAATAGTGTTGTCCTAGATTTAACATATCATTTTCCTCTTGTTGTCCTACATCTGAATTAGCGACCAACTTTCATAAGCCTTAGCCTCTTACAATTTGTGCTGGGGTGATTTCTATGTCATAATCTTGCAAGGATGTGACCCAGTTTGCCCTTTTTTTGCCTAGTTCTTTCTATACTAATAGATTTCTGACAGCCAGGTAAGGGACAATGATTTTCATCCTAGAATTCAATAGATAAGATCAGAATTTTTTTACTACTTTGAAAACAACATAGGCTTGCTGATCTACTACTGGGTAATTAAGTTTCGCCCCCTTGAAGGCTGAGCTCATAAAGGCGATTGGGACTTCGTTGTCTTCAGTGTTCTTTTGAGTTAGGACGACAATGTATGAGCGGTCAGAGGCAAACGTGTAGAGGGTGAAGTCTTGCCAAAAGTCGGGGCTCATTAAAGAAGGAGCATCTATTATGGCCTTTTTTGTTGAATCAAAAGCATGTCTCTGCAGTTATCGTAGAAAGTACAGGAAGAAGACTGTCCCCCTTCAGAACTGGGACAAACCTCATGAGGGAAAAGGAGAGCATACAAAGTTTCAGAACTTGTGGTTGGGACCATTTTTAATTGCAGAGAAATTGGGTCCCAGTTCCTTTCGATTACAGAATTTAGAGGGACAACCAAACACCTTTCCTGTTCACTTGCCTCTTCGAGGGGGCATCCTCCTATTGAGCTACCACTCCAAATACAATATTTCTCGTCATGTCTCATTACATTGCTTGAACCCCTTTATATAGTGCTACCATCACCTAAGAACATTCTAGAGGAGGAATCTTCTAGAAGTAGAACCTTCTAAGAAGTCCTCTTATATTTATTATATCTAATTACCCATTTATTATATCTAACTACCATAGTGGGTCTTATTTAATAATATAGTGGACCTAGTCCACCTTACATTGAATGACTTCCACTATTATCACTGTGGGCCCTCTGGGCCCACCCACTACCTCTCTAGCTACCTTACATTCCATCCCCCTTATGAAAGCGTTGTCCTCAACGCTTGATGTACAACCATATACCAGGGTCCCATGGATAATTTTGGACCATAATGCTGAAGAAGACTGAAGAACCAAGGTCCCATGTAGAAAGGAAATGCACCATGCTGAAGTAGTCCAACCACCATTGTAAGCCCGGGTCCCATGTCCAAGTGCTCATGTGAACTCCCCATGGAAGATTTTGGAACCCAATAACCAACTCCAAATGATGCTCCAAAGACTGACACCTATCATGTGGATTCAAATAAGAAGATCCATCCACATAGTGGAAAAGGGTCATAGCAGAATTTGGAATGAATAATACCACTGTAGAATATATAGACTGAACACTGGTAACTAGCTCTTGATGTGGGACATTGATGTTCTCTACAGAAGGTGGAGTAGAGTCATCAAATAAAATATGAAAATGGTTGTCATCCCAGAAATGACAACTATCTACATACCAATCATCACAATCTGCCTCAAAATCATACCAAGCATATATTTCTTGATTATATTCATCCCTGAGGCCCTCCATAAGAAATCTCTCCTGCATGTTATTCAATGAATCTTGAATACTATAAAAACTATCATTGAGGCCGTCTATGAGACTATCTGTGAGGCTGTCTGTGAGGCCATGTACAAATGCATCCAATCAGTCATCCAATGTGTGAAACAATTGGGCTTTGAATGATTCAAGAATTTCTTCCAGTTTTTGAGAAGAAATAGCCATCTGAGCATCCTATGAACTCACCCAATAAGTTACGGCAGAAAATCGTGGCTTTTTCTGGAAAAACCCTAAAAAATAGTTGAAGTTAAAATGCTCATAACTTCACTTCCTGGACTCTGTTTTGGATTATTTGTTTTTTTGAAATCGGTTGAAATTGTGAGAGGAATTCAGATCTATAATTTATTTGGGCAAATTCGGCCTCCAAATGCTATAGAAATAAAAAAATTATCGTCGCCGTCTGTGGAAAAAATCCTGAAAATTTGAAGATTTTAAAACTTCAATATCTTGACTTCCCGGACTCCGTTTCAGATGATTTTTTTTTTTAAATTGGGTTTTTCTCTGAGAGGAAATCAGATATACAACCCTTTTCTGCAAAATTTGCACAGAAATATACCGAAAACTTTGAGAATGTCGTGGCCCTCTTTTTTCTGCTCCGAAAAAAAAATCTGCAAAAATAAAAAATATTTGCCCACAATGTCTGCCCAAGGAAAGTGCTCTGATACCACTTGCTAAGAACCTGAATAGATATGAAAATATAATCACCACAAATACTGAATACACAATAGATCCATAAATCAATATAGAAGAAACCACACTTTATTATTACCAAACCCTTGAGGTAGGGCAACACCATACAATGGATCATATTATGAAAGGGATCCTCTCATGTTCACTTGCCTCTTCGAGGGGGCATCCTCCTATTGAGCTACTGCTCCAAATACAATATTTATCTTCATGTTTCATTACATTGCTTGAACCCCTTTATATAGTGCTACCATCGCCTAAGAACATTCTAGAGGAAGAATCTTCTAGAAGTAGAACCTTCTAAGAAGTCATCTTATATTTATTATATCTAATTACTCATTTATTATATCTAACTACCATAGTGGACCTTATTTAATAATATAGTGGACCTAGTCCACCTTACATTGAATGACCTCCACTATTATCACTATGGGCCCTCTGGCCCCCCCCCACTACCTCTCTAGCTACCTTACAAATGGAGGGACATTTCTGCGAGTATTAACAGTGGAAGATTGTTGTTTTTTACTCGCAGCCTTTGAAACTGGTTTATCTACATTTGTTACAATATTTACAGGAAGGTCTCTTTTATCATGAGGCTCAGATGTAGTTTTGGCAGAGGCCTTCTGAGGAGTTTTGGGGTTGTTTTGAACACCTTTGTTGCTATTCGGATTGTTATTTTTGTTGTTCTCTACAATATTTTGTAGCATATTTTGCAGAAGAAAAGGGAATTTTAATAATTCATAAACAGAAATGTTAGCCCTAAGCTTCTTTAGATCTTCAACCAAATCATAATCTAAACTTGGGTTTACTAAATTCTGTTTAGTCTCAATCGATTTAGACTATTTTGGAGGCAAAGTCGTAGTGATTTCAGAAGAAGGCTTATTTGTTGTCTTGCTCCTAGTATTGTAAGGATGCACTGTTTCAAAATTAGCTTGAAAAATGCTATCTGAAAAATGTCCAAAATTATTCGGAGAGGATTCATCTTCTTCTATTGTCTCTTGTTCTACTACTTCTTCAGGAATCTCGAGAGGAATCAAATTATCGTGTGCTTCGAGGATCGTTTGAATAGCAAATTGCAGGCTTTCTAGATTTAGGCCTTCAGTATTTGAATTAGTTCGGTTGGTGGTGAAAGGCTTCCTAAAAGGGGGTTTGTAAGGCCCTTTGCTCAAAGAAGCTTCTTCAGCCATCCTTTTCAAATCTATAACTTGGTTGGACAATTTTTGAACGACTTTCTATAAGTTTTGTAAATCTGAACTCTCAGGTTGAGCTTTGTTTTGGGAAGGTCTAGGGAGGATTTCGATTTTCTTTTTGGAAGATGAACTAGTCTCTATCTCATTGCTAGTAGTGTCTTTTAAACTGAGGATGTCTTTTTTGATCTGACTGGCCTCTTCGAAGGCTTCTAACAACATGGTTTTCTTGGATATCTTTACCCAAATGGCTATGTTTTGATGTAAGGTTTTCATATAATATGCGATAATAAGATTCTTGGTAGGCATCGAATCTGTGGGGATTCGGTTCTTTAGTGTCAAGAACCTTTGATTAAAGTATTTGATCTTTTCTTTGGGGTTCATTCTTAAACTAGAAAGCTCCATGACTAGAACTTCAAGAGACTTGTCGTCTCTGAACTTCTCAAGGAAACAGGATTCAAATTTCTCCCATGACACGATGGTGTGGTGCTGCTGGGCAAAGTACCAGGTAGGCATTGCCTTCAAAGGTGTAGGGAAACAATCTATAGACTACATCTTCATGCTCAACACTACAGAGTATAATGGCTAAAATAAACTTTTTGATGTGATCTTCAACGATCTCTTTGGAGTCCGGGTCAAATTTAGGGAGCCATTTCTCCAGGTGCTTGGGTAAAGGATGCTGAGGCCCTGGTATGGCCACTGCATCTTGGTCGAGCCAGGGTCTAGTGGGATTTTTTGGGTTGGCCATAGGTGTGGGTGGTGTCGAAGGATGAGAGGAGGAACTGCCTTCGTCAGAGGATTCTTTTCCGGAACAAGAAGGAGATGAAGGAGGTGGTGATGGTGGTATACCAGATCCTCCTGTTGCGGGAGTGAGGATTGGATCTATAGGGTTTAAAGTAAGTTCAGTACCTCCAAGTTGTTCTCTGATATCAGAGAAGTCTAATGGTTGGTTCAAAGGTCGGTTTGGTTTTCTTATACAGGCTAAGGCACTGTGTGTTCTTATGAGAAATTGTCGAACAATCTCTTGTATGTCACCACCCATAGGATTTGGAGTTACTGGTTCGATTGTGATCCGTAGATCGTCGTTTGATGTGGTTTCTTCTTGAGGGACAATGTTGTCGTCTGAACAACTTCTAGTTACTATATATGATCGGGTAGGTGGGGGAGGATTCTTACAACCTCCTAGTGCCATTAATAGTTTTCAGACCCTCCTTCTAGCGCCATTTGTTGGCGGGCGAAATTGACCGCTCGTCAACTGGAGGAGTGAATCTGGTCCTGGGTTGTCTAATTAACCCAAGACAATTGGATTAATCCACTCCGACGGGTTTAGAGGCTCCATTGGCCGATCTAAGTCCTAAAGAAAGCGAAAAAACAAAACTAAAGAAAATGCAATAACTTGGTGAAAAAAAATCACTAAAAACTATATATAGATCTAAAATATATTCACAGTTTAATGGACTAATATTTATAAAATATCTCTACTTATTATATGTACAATATATACAATTGATTCTATTTCTAATATATATATATAATATGTACACAATACGAATTTTAATCTACATCCACGAAAATCGAATATAAATTGAATTTTTTTTTAAGCACAGTGAAACTATTATTTAATCTGTTTATATTCTAGAAGTGAAATAAAAAACTGTCTAATTGAAAACAGAGATAACAGATAGTAGAAGATGTTTTGACTGCAGGAAATTTCTGTATTCATTAAACTGATGAAATCAGACTAACAAACTGACCTCTTATCGCATCCCATATTGCTTCTCATAAACATGAAGCAATAATGATGGAATTTGAATGATAGAATATATAAGAGATATGATCACAGCAATCTCATAATTTCACAAGCAGACACATTAATATAAATCATGTTGTGATAACTTGTGTATAAATGTTCAATAAAATATAAAGATAAATCTCTTAATTCAAGTTTGAACAGAATGATTGTTGTGTGTTAAATCTGAAACATAAAACATGGATAATGTATAAATTTTTATCATACCAATATGTAGTAAACCACGACAGCGAAAGAAATCATAATCTAATTACAAATTGAGCTAATCATGACTTGAATAAAACCACAATACGGACAAGCTAAAGCTGTGATGAGTATTATATTCCATTCAAGTCTGTAAATGAAAAATCCATAGTCTTGCCCCAGGCAAAGATGATCCCATGTTTACAAAATAACATGCTTATATAGGTTCCAGGAACAAAATATTTACTGTTGATAACATCAAATTTGTTCCAAAAATATAGGGTATGCAACCTCCCTGATTTTACTTGATATCAAAATACAAACAGCCTAATCTATTTACTAAAAACATAAATTTCATATGGATGGAAGATCTCAACAGTGTTTCATATCTCCTTGAAAATCATGGGTTCTTGAAAACAAACAAAAATGAGAAGATTTTAGATACGTTTTCAATTGTAAAATCAAGCAATTCGAATTTTTCTAACTGGCTACAGAATCTTACGATTCTTTAGCTAGTTATAATTATAACTACAATCATATTTTATTCAACAAATAAAACAAAATAAAAAGTAATCTATTCAAACAAATCGTGTATCCTAAATTGAGAGTGACAAAATCATGTTAAACTTTGAAAAAGATCATACCTCAAATCATGGGATTAAAACATATCAAGCAATCTTGGAGTTTACTATTGTTGTCACTGCCTCTACATTCTTAAAAATGACAGATCCTATAGTTTTTAGGCGTTTGTCTTTTGCTTGGGCTATGGATTGGAGTCTACTGTTCTCGTTTTTCAATGAATCCACTTGGTCTTTCAAAGATTCAAGCCAGGACTATAGTAAAGGCACATCCATATAATACCGGTCAATCCAGGATTGACATTCATTACAGTGTGGCTGTAGGGACTATGCATCGGCACTGATAGCATTAACGGTTGGAGAATCGTCCACGCAAAAGGTAGGTTTGTCACGGAGTTGGATGCCAGGAAAATTAGGATTATCCTTTAGACACAGAGGGAGGTTTCTAACATAATCGTAGGGTCTATCAAGGCAAAGTCCATATGACATTGGATCCTCTTCAGCCAAGAACCTTTCAATTTTTGAATCCGAGTCTTCACTTACCTCAATTGTGTTTTTTGTTTCTGCAAAGGGTTTGGATTTGTTTCGATTACATCGTGAAATCAAACGGCCAGCCCTTTTATTTTTGTAATTAACATCGACGTTGCCCTTAAGCTTCTTCCATGTGGGTTTTTTAACAGTCTTACTACAACTCTTAGGATACGAATCCAGTGATTGTCCGGTTGAGTAGCATCAGGGTAGGTCGACGGTTCCATATTAGGGGCAGGATCACAAGGCATGAGTGGTGGAGAAGAGGTTGTAGTCTTCATGAGGGTTTCTGTGATAACAGGCTTATCAACCTGTCCCAACTCACTATTGCCAAAGCCATTTCGTAAAACAAAGGCATCCCAAAAATCGTCGTGTAATTGCAACTGATGCACAAGGATAATCTTAATTAAACCATGATGGAATAAACTCAAATTCGACCTTTGCCTCCTAAACCATTTTCCCATTTTGTACAGGCTTCTAAACAGGAAGTAGGGCATGTTCAACGGGAAGTCAATGAAACTCATAAGCAATCGCAGATGATACAGAAAAGCTAACCCAAATCTTCCTTCACACATAATGAACTGTTTCACAATAGCAAGAAGGTCATGCCACCTAGGTTTTAAAGATGAGACAGGCATACCTCAGTCGCAACTAGTAATTTTCCGTGAGGTGAACAACAAAGACCAGGGAACCTCTTCAACTTTTGGGTTCTTGAACCACTTTTTCCCAACAGCTGGTAAACCTGTAGCTTGGATTAAAAAATCTTCATTTACCTCTAGTTGCACGTCACCTATCTTTGCTCTGCAACCGTCGAAGGTCAATGCGAACTCTTGGGCAACTCTCAGATTGAAACCCTTAAACTTTTCAATGAACAACCACCAACCGTTCCTTTCTAAATCGTCCCTGGCATTATCATATGATAACAAGGTTTGGATGTCGTTGGACTCAATCCTTACCACTGGAGCCATGGCGAACAGAAGGGAATCAACACAGAAATCGGAGGTAGGGTTTGATAAGAAAACACAGAGCCATAGCCCCAAACAAAACAATGCTATGACAGTTCAAAATGGTAGGCAGAGGCATTAATCACCATGCATGGGAATGAGATTGTGAAGCTCGAGGCCATACAGAGCAGTAATATCACGCTGTACTTCATATGACACCTTGGCATATCGGTACGTATAAGGATGTAAACACTTGAAAACCATAGAACGCACATTCATGACTTGATTACAAAGGTAAATGTATCAAATAAACATTGAATAATTAAAATTTTTATGAATCAAAACCCCATTGATATCAATCGAAAATAAATGCATGGAGGCCTTTCACTTGGTAACCAAGGCACGTTTAGAACCAAGGAGTCATAAATAAGGAGAAAAATCATGTTCATAGCAAAAATATGACAATTCAATAATGGACCATATGAACAGTTTTCCTTTAATCATAAATCGAAACAAAGTGTCAATTCCAACTGCGATTTTTCATGCTTATAGTCATGAAAACAGAAATCAAAAGGAAGATATGTAAAAAGCAACAAGTGACAAGTGTCGTTTAGTGATAATGGTCATGACCAGTAATGAAGATTTAGAGACCCTGTGTAGGCAGCTTATAAACAATAGAAATTATTTTATTGCTTCCAACACTATTTCAATCCATGTGGTGGCTAACCCTATAGTGCCTATCACTATAGGATTAGTTCATCTAGTGTCAACTACCACTGACTCAATAATTGCAACAACAACCTGTTCATCTTTGGTCCTCCTCCATTTTTGGGTTTGTTTCATAATCAACTTAGTTTCATGTCAAATTCAAAGGTCTCCAAGGCCATCAAAGGATCTCCGTCATCAATGATGGTGGACAACGTCTAAGTAAAATATTCCAACCAGGATGCTACTAGTGTGTCGCTAGTTGATCTGCTTGTTAAACCCATATTTTATTATGATGGACCTTCTCAACAACCATATCCAAGTGATCGTGCTTTTTTTACCAATCACTTGGTTTCATTCCCTCTATAGTTTTATGATCTTCCATTTGGCGGACTGATGTTTTCATTATAATAGTGGTAATTTTTTCAGTTTTGATGCATTGTTGTTTCCCTTGTATTTCAATTCATTGTGTGTCTGATGTTCCAATACTTTTGTGGCCTTAGTGGATAAGTGTCTTGGTTCAATCATCCCCATCACTTTAGGAATTGATCTTAGAAAATTTAGATTAGCTTTCTCTTTATTTGTGGCTTCATGTTTCTATGTTTGGACAAAATAAAAATTAGGAGCTTGCCTGCTAGATTCCTATTATTGGAAAACTTGGTGGTAGTATGGCTAGGTTAAACCTCATTGCTTGAAATAGTTGAAAATAATATTCATTGGGTCATAGAATTTGAAGGCAGTGAGTTGTAATTTAAAGAATTCCATCTCCTCTCCTTCTTCCAAGTCTACAACAAAATCAACTCAAGTAAAATCCCCAATGGTGAAGGCATAGATTGGGAACATGCCTCTCTTTTTCTCCTTTAATTTGGATTTGGCTTGAAATTTAATTGTCTAGTAAGTTATCTCCATGAGAAATACCTTGTTTGGAAGGTTCTTTAGAAAAATTTATGGGGCCGAGGTACACCCATAGATACCAATGTAATTTCCATCTTGCTCTAGGTACTAGTCTCCTATTGGATCCATCACAATGAAGACTCCTTCGGAGAATCTTGAGCATGGTTTATTAAAGATGAGCTTGTAAAGAGGAGCCAAAAAGACCTCATAGAGATGGTTGTAATGTTCCAAGTAGTTATACTTCCACAACTTCTAATGATGGAATGGAAAAGGTGCCACATATCACATAAGCCCAAGAAGGTTCCACGTGACACATTTCTTGATAGGCATGTTTATGTTTTACAATAATATCTTCATAGAATTGAATGAAAACCCTTTGTTGAGATCAATGCCCAATTATAATCATAATCACTTTTCCACGGATGAGATCTAGTTTGAGATAGAAGAATTAATTGTGACACCTTGACATACGTAGGAGTCACAAAAAACATAAAGTTTAATTCAAATACCAAGCAACCATGTTGGATCCCGCCAATGTATCCCAATCAGGGATCCAGAGGAGAAAAAGGTGAATGTGAGCATGTGTGCTTATGTTACTTGCACTCTCTACTTCAAATATGAGTAAGGCTTATTGCACTTATAGATAGATGGGCATTTAAGTTCTTATGGCACTTTCACTTCTTCCAGCGAGATATGAATAAGGCAAGTTTCACTTCTTGAACTTATTCCAGCGAGATATCAGTCCTCCAAGAAAAATTGTATTCTTTGACTTCTTGGTAAATGGATTCACATTCCTCTTATTTAAAGCCTCTAGAGGGATCCAACAATGTTTCCCCCTCTCCCCCTTGTACATCATAGTGGTGGATGTTTTATCGAGAACATTGGAAAAATATTGAAGATCGAAGTATCTCCCTACAATGAATATTGGTAGAGGAGAAAAGCATATTAATTACACTCAATTTAATTTGTGGAAAATACTCTCCTTTTTTATGGTGCTTCTCTCATATTATAAAATAGATTCAAATCAATTCTCTCCTCCCTATATGCCTTTGGTGATTCAGTAAATAACGAAAAGTGCAAACTATATGGTTGGAACACATCAAGCACATTCTTAAGGAAAATAAATCATCTTTTAGAATTCTCATGGTATCCAAATTGGCACTCGTTATAGTACCTTGGAACCCCAATTGCACTTGAAACTCATAGACTAGAGGACTAGAGCATGTCATTACTGTAGATAAAAAAGAAACTTCTAGCATGGGGGACTGGACAATTAAATCCTCATGGAATAATCATCTTAATTAATTGAGGGATCTCAACTATTCCAATGTTCCTCTACTCCATCCTCTTAGCTCCTAGAGGGGTTTTGAAGGAGATCAAAAAGATAATTATAAATTCTCCATGGAAAGGAGGTAAAGGTGAAGAAAATAAAAAAAATCATTTAGTAAGTTTCTCTCTCATGGGGTAATTTGGGCATAAGAGACCTGGTTAAAGTGAATAGAGACATGGGAGTCAAAATCACTCAAAGATATCTCTTTGGAAACAAGCCCTGATGGAAAGAAGTTCTTCAAAATAAATATTTTCAAAGGTTTGATAATCATAGGTGCATGGCCCACTCCCCTAGTAGACTATATGGATCCTTGACTTGGAAGATGCTAAAAGTTGTAATGCAAATAATAGCACATGGCCTTACCTAGTCAATGAGAAATGGGTCTAATATCTCCCTACAGGAAGATAACATAGTAGGAAATCCACCTTTAAGTATTATTCAATATTTAGAACCAATTAGAATGTGGATCTTTTATCATGGGATTTACTCTCTCACCACGATCTCTTCTCTTTAGAATTGAGTTAAGAGGGAGAGTGTATTTCTTGTAATTGTCCCCCAACCCTCCAGAAATTCTCAAGGACGATTGAACTTCACTCTTATACCATATTTGGGGAGTATCTCCAATCTCATGGAGCTCCTTAGATGACAAAGGAATATGGCTCAAAATCTAGACAATATATAGCCAAAAAGGATACTCCTCTTCTCCAAGAGGAAACATGAGATATTTTCAGAAACAAAATTTGAGGGAAGATTTGGAACAAGAACAACCTTCCCAAAGTAAACATTTTTTTGCGAGCTATTGGAAAAAACACATGGATTTTAGAGTTTAAGGAATTGCAGATATCCATTCCTTATCCAAAATATTGGCCCAATTATTTGTTAGCTATGATAGAAGTTATCCCTCTTCCCTCAAAGTAAATTCTATTCTAGCCTCAACATGGTCTTTGTTGCCTAGATTTCTATTTTGGAAAGCTTGGTTAGCACAAAACATGGAGGTATTCAAAGGTGAATCATTGACTTTGTACAGTCACCACAAATCAGTTAGCTCAGTGGTAAGGAAAAATCATGGCTAGCTAGAAAAATTCAATTGTTGGAGATTCTTCCCTCGTAATCATTTTGTAGAGGTCTAATTTATGCAGGTAAGGAAAAGGTTAATATCGATAGTAAATTCCAAGGCGAACAAAGGTGTCCTACCCCCACATGGAGAACTAAAGATTATAGAGCAATTGACAGTCGCTCCCAAGCCAAAACAATATTTTTCTCATGAATCCCTCACAACAAAGGGTCGAACTGGTGGATGGTGGAGTCACATTCTCCCTATTAAAAGAAATAGTATAGAAACATAACAGTATTGAACTTGCAAAGCCTCCAAATGTAAGGTTAAGATTCTTAAAAAGACTCCCTACACTCAAGGAATTTTCAACAACACAATCCTTGTCCTTTTTATAATACATTGAAAGGGTATATACATATATATATACACACACACACACACACGAAAAAAAAAAAAATATATATATATATATATATATATATACAGTTCGGAATTATAGTAAAAAAACATGTAAATACTTAAAATCCACATGCCTAAAGATCGAAAAATTCCTAGAAATTTATGGACCCCAACTTATGCCAAATCCAAGGGAAATATGGGGATTTCTCTGGGCAAAATAGTCTTTTAAAAACTCACTATAATAAGACACATCCAAGTACTCAAATGATTATTATTTTTTTGGGGACTTAAGGAATTTCTCTCCACTTTCTTTTGATACCTCAATTAGAGGTGTATTCCTCTTTACATAAGTGAGGGCTCTGTTTTACATCTCAATACTTACATTCCCTACCTAGGAAAGAGACTCTAAGGAGGATCACCTCTTACTTTATGGTTGTCTCATCTAATCGTGGTCACAATTAGGAAACAAAGGCCCATGCTAATTTAGGTTCTAGAGAAATGATAAGTCATCCCCTCCTTGGGGCGTCAATCTCTCTCCTCAAGCCCTGTGCAAAGATTTTTCTCCAAGATGTAGGTTTCTTACCAACAGTGCAACAAATAGACTAGATCTTGGATATCCCTAGGATCATATTCCTCCTGCTTTGAAAACTTCCACATAGCTTTGCTCAAGTAGCCAAGCTTCCATTTAAAGCTTCTTCCCTGTAGCCTTAGATTCTAGGAGAGTCAAAGTTGTTTTTATATGTGCCCCCACATGATCATATATCCTAGCCCCATCAACCATAATGTCACTCAGATGGGCTAGGAAACATTACATTATGGTATCAAAGCTTCTGGTTCAAACACTGGGCTTGTATGGGCCAAGATGGTTGCGAATTCATGAAATTCGTTGTTGCATATTTTGTTTGTGACCGATTTGGGGAAAAAACAAGATTTTAGAGAGAAATCCCAATTTTCGTGATTGAAATCCGAGCTTTAATGACTTCAGATAGTTTGAGAGGGTTAATAGAGTAGAGCGGTGAAGTTGCAGATTGAAATTTGACCTGGAATGGCCAAAATTTGAGTTTTAATGTCCACCTGTAGAGTTATAGGAAGTTTGGAGAATCGACAATTGAGATCGTGTTTGATCTCATGATTGACGACCGAGATTCATCATTTTAAATTCAAAAACTCCTAAGGATTCGACCATTTGAAAGGTTTATGGGATCAATGACCATGATTAAATCGGAGGTTGTGAAAGGGAGCCAGACCATTTTTCTTTTCCAAGTGACCTTGGGCTCGAGTCCACGGACTTAACCAAATCTCACATAAGATTTAAGAGTGTAGCCTTCTGGGGCTTGTAAAAGTTCCATATGACCAAGGTCCTGGAACCCTGCACTATGCTCAAAGGGAGCTAAGCCTTCTCAACTTTGGGACTTCAGAGGTCTAGAGCTCCAAGATATTAGAACTTCACAACACTCTAATCTGACACGATTACTAGAGAGTTTGACCGACAACTGGCAATTTCTTATCCACTATCGTGGAATCCTCCTTATCATTAAACCCTGACCAGCTTTCCATTCGTGAAGTAACGTGAGCCATATATATAAGGATCTTTGAAATACTTCTTGGCCGTTGGATATACACTATGGTCAAATTCGGTGTTGACCCACTCCAAGATTAAAAAGGTGTTAAACGATCGAAATCCCAGAATGTCGAAGTCGTGAAGTAACGTGAGCCATAGATCTAAGGATCTTCATAATTCTTATTTACTGTTGGATATACACTACGGTTAAATTTGGCATTGACCCACTTCAGGAGCAAAAAGGTGGTAAACGACTAGAATCCTTGAATGTCGAATTTGTGAATTAACATGAGCCGTAGATCTAAGGATCTTTGAAATCCTTCCTGGCCATTTGATATATGCCACGGTCAAGTTTGTCATTGACTCACTCCGGGACTCAAAAGGTGTTACATGGCTGAAACTCCCCGAATGTTGAAGTCACAAATTGACGTGGATCATAGATCTAAGGATCGTTCAGGACCCTTCTCGACCGTTATATCAAGTATAGTGGAAGGATAGGGTAAACGATTTTTTTAACCGACAACAAGTAGTCATCCATACTTTACGACCTTTCTGGTACGTAAACCATTGGGACTTAAATGGGTTAATACCTGTAAGGGAAACGAAGTCATGAAGTAACGCAAGTCATAGATCTAAGGATCCTTCGAGACCCTTCCTGACCACCAGATGCGAGTTACGGTCATTCAGCATTGACCCACTCTGGATACAAAAGATTTTGGAACAGTCGAAATCCCTGAATGTCGAAATCGTGAACCAATGTGATCTGTTGATCTAGGGATCCTTCGGGATCTCTCTCAACCGTTAGATCGGGTATACTGGAAGGATATAGTAAGTAGTACTATTAACCGTCATATCAAGGGGAGGAATTCGAGAGCAATGTGAACCATATATTGAGGATCCATTGGGATCTTTTCTCAACCATTCAATCAACTAGTGGGAAGATAGTGTAAGTAATTCGGTGAAGTATTTCTCCAAGAGATTCGAAGATATAGGAGGATGTGTTAAATTCCAAAGCGTCGAAGCACCGAAGCATAGAAATTTCTCTTGTCAAAGTGTCCAACTTCGATAGATTGTGAAGTAAAGAACAACCCTACCCATCCATCACAACTAATGATTAAGCCATATTTTTCGATCATCAAGGCTTGGAGGTGACCAAGATTTGTCGGATTTGTGGGAATTAGATATCAAACAATCCATCAAGGACATAAATCAATGGAGGAGCGAAAAAGTGCATTTGAAGTTGTAAGGATGTTAACTATCAGGAGGTTGTGCACTTTTATCAAGATCGTCAGATAGATCAGCTATGTGTTAGCATATCATGTACGGACACAATGAGGAAGGAGTTAACAAGTGGTCATGTTGAAACATGTGGACCATAGATCTTGATAATTGATCAAGTAGTGATCGTTTATGAAAATGCTTGAGGAGTGAAAATTTAGTGTAGGACCCTTTCCAAGTATAAAACTTGTGTTAGGTGTGAACATATCTCAATCGTCGGATCTAAGAGTGGATCGAACCCCACCATATATTTTGGAGCAAGAGGAGAATTCAAGACTTCGGGGCTCCGAAGATGTTGTAGACATATACAATAATGACGGAGGGTCGAAGGCCTGGTATTCGCAAAGTCTTTCTCCGAGATATTTTCCCTGCAACCAGCAACCACGTCATCATCAATGGATGACAAACCATGTCACGACCATGCCATGTCATATGGCATAAGAGAGGTGAAGCTATGTGGATACCACATGGAAAACGGGATATCCATTGGCCAATGACGCCCCGAAATTTTTTGGAAGGCTATAACTTTCAAACCAAAGCTCAATTTTGGGCAAGTTTTCAGTCGTTGGGAAGTTGTTTTGGGGAGGAATGCATCAAGCAAATAAAAATTTGAATTGATGCAATATGTCCTTCATAAATTGATGAAGAGATAACTTGTATCCTATATGATGAAATTCTTTATGCTATGCATATTTCTAACAATAATTATTATATGCACATTTCTTGTAGAATTAGAGGTACATAAAGGAAATTTAGTTCTTATATGAGGACTGGAGTTATGGAAGATTCCCAATGATATTACAACCATTAGGAAGAGTTCAGAGGTATGCTTGTCGGCATGGGGAATGTTGAGAAGAGTGAAATGGAAGAAGAGATAGGAAAGATCTTATCACTATGAGAAGTCTGCATAGGGAAGTGTAGAGCTACAGGGTTGATAATGAAAGGATTATGAAGGCTCAAGAAGAGATACTTCAGATCTTCAATATGTTGCATAAGGAATTTAACAAGGATTCTAGCACCAAGAAAGTAGCTAGTGCTAGACAAGTATCAACATCTAGATCCCATAGCAAAATAGAGGATCATGGAAATGATAGGTAGTCAAGAAGCATGAGCAAACACCATCATTCTCCAAGGTATTCCACTAGAAGAACTCATACAAGCTTAGGGCCAAGGATAATCCCAAGTGTGTCTCATATTTGGAGGAAAAAAAAAAGGCTTGAGGTAGACATCTTGCAAGGTGAACTCAGGAATATCAATCCACCTACTTTCAATGGTGATCACAGGAAAGGAGAAGAGGTAGAGGCATGGTTGTTGGAAATGAAGAAATATTGTCAGATGCATGATTACCCATCATGGGTAGAAGCTAGAATTTCCACCTACCATCTGCAAGGAAAGGCATCCATGTGGTGGGATAAACTTAAGTAAGCCAAGAACCTCGATGAGAAAAGGATCTCATGGAGGAATTTCAAAGGATATTTCCAAGAGAAATATTTTTCTGAGCATTACTCTGAGAGAAAGATGAAAGATTTCTTTGAACTCAAGTTTGGAACCATGACAATGGAGGAAGATGAGAAGCGGTTCTTTGAATTGTTGAAGTATGTTGACTTCATCAAGGATGAGAAGGTTAAAATCCAAATATTTCTAAGTGGGTTACCCTCCTTCTATAGTGACAAGATTCAATATGATAACCCCAAGACCTTAGAAGAAACCATAAGGAGAGAAAGGCACCTTTATGAGCAAAGAAAAGGAATATCAGTTTTCCAAAAGGTTTGGAATGACAAGATGAAAGGGAAAAGGGATCTAAGGTAGAAAGGTTTTAAACCACCCCTTTTCAAAAATAAATCCCAAGCAAATAAGCAAGGCCATACAACCCAAAACGAGCAAAATAATGCAGATTCATTTGGGAAAAGGCCAAGGAAGAAACCTATTCAATGTTGGGGATGTGAGGGGAATCAATTATATAGGGACTTCCCTCATAAAGGAGAAAGAATGAGGGTTGTCCACAACATTTAGGAGGCTGAAATAGTGAAAGACATGGGAGGAAGCATGCCAAGGATTTATGCAGCCTTGGTCAAGAAGCAGGCATAATATCAATCCCCCATGGTCGAAGTGGAAGGTAAGATTGATAACCATCCCATAGAAATTTTAATTGATTCTGGAGCTAGCCATAGTTACATAAATTATAACATTTTTGAAATATTTCTCTTGCAAAGAAGTAAGCATAAGAAATCTTCGTTAGTCCAGTTACCATGGGGGATAAGAGAAAGATCAACGAGTTGGTTAAATATTCTCGAATATACATGAATGGACTCGACATGAAGGTAGATGTAAAAATCATACCGTTGGGTTCATATGATTGTCTAATTGGTATGGATTGGTTGGAGAAACATCATGTTGTTCTAGACTATTACAATAAGACAATCATATTGTTCTAGATTTAGTACTAGGAGTTTCCCCAATGACTAAGACACCATACAGAATGGGTACACAAGAATTGAAGGAGTTACATATGCATATTGAATAGTTGTTAAAAAGGGGGTATATACGCCCAAGTGTGTCACCTTTGGGAGCCCCTGTTCTTTTTGTGAAGAAGAAGGATGGAACCTTAAGGCTGTGTATTGATTTCAGATAACTTGACAAGTTTACCATAAAGAATAAGTATACTTTTCCTATAATTGATGATTTGTTTGATCAGCTGAAAGGTGCAAGAATATTTTCCAAGATTGACTTGAGATCAAGTTATCATCAAGTAAGGATAAAGGAAGAATACATCAACAAGAAAACATTCAAAACAAGATATGGGAATTATGAATTCACGGTAGTGCCATTTGGGATGCCCCAATAGTTTTTATCTGTCTGATGAATGGAGTGTTCAAGGAATACCTAGACAAGTTTTTTATTGTGTTCCTAGATGATATCCTTATCTACTCTAAATCAGAAAAGGAACATGAGAAACATTTAAGAATGGTGTTGCAAGTTTTAAGAGAACACAGATTGTATGCTAAGCTAAGTAAGTGCATCTTTTATCAAAAGAAGATTCACTACTTGGGGCATATAATATCAGCAGCAGGGATAGAAGTTGATCTTCAGAAGATGGAGGCCATTAGAGGATGGTTAGCACCAAAAAATGTGACAGAGGTCAGATAATTTATGGGTCTTGCCATCTATTACTGAAGATTCATAAAAGGGTTCTCAAAGATTGCAAGTCCAATCATTTCTTTGCAAAAGAAGGGAGCAAATTTCAAATGGAATTCCAAGTGTGAAGAGAGTTTTCAATAGCTGAAGGGAATATTGACAAGTGTGTCAATCTTGAATATTGTAGATCCAAACGAATATTTTTTTTTGTGCACCGATGCATGAAAGGAAGGACTCGGTGGAGTTCTTAGTCAAAGGGATAATGTGGTATGCTATGAGTCCAAAAAATTAAAAGAACATGAGAGGAATTACACTACACATGAATTGGAGTTAAAAATGATTGTACATGCATTGAAAATGTGGAGGCATTACCTTATGGGTAAGAAATTCGAGCTAAGGACAAACCACTATGGTCTGAAGCATTTGTTTGTACAACCAACACTAAATGTTAGGCAAACTAGATGGTTGGAATTTCTAAGTGAATATGACTTCAAAATTAATCATATAAAGGGAAAGGAAAATCAAGTGGTCGATGCACTCAGCATAAGAGTTCATGAAGTGCATATTGTATCCATTATCATGTACATGACTTATCTGAAGGACAAAATTGTTGCAGCAGCAAATTCAGATCAAAGTTATTTAAAAATAAAAGAGACATTACAATAAGGTAATTTTCAGCAAAAAATTAATTATTATGAGTTGAAAAAAGATGGAATTCTCATGTACAAAGGTAAGGTGTATGCGCCGAATTCCAGAGAGCTGGAAAATGCATTTTTGAAGGAGATGCATAATGTGCCATATGTCAGAAACCTGGGATATCATAAAAAAATTGCAACAGTAAGAAGCCAATATTTTTTGCCATGAATGGAGAAAGAAGTGGCTAATTACATAGCCAAATGTCTAGAATGTCAAAAAGTAAAGATAGAACATAGACACCCACCAGGTTTGATACATCCTTTTCCCATTTCGAAATGGAAGTGGGAAGTAGTTACAGTTGATTTTATTACTAATATTCCCATAACAGTGAAGTAACATGATTGCATCATGGTGGTGGTGGATAAATTGACTAAATCGACACATTTCGTTCCAGTAAAGACTACACACAAGGAAAAAAATATTGCAGAAATTTATATGAGAGAAGTTGCTTGGATACATGGAGTGCCTAAGGAAATAGTTTCAGATAAAGATACAAAGTTTACTTCCAATTTTTAGAAGGGTTTGCTCAAGGGCTTTGGGAAAAATTTAAATCTTAGTATAACATATCATCCAGAGTCAGATGGAAAACATAAAGGACTAACAGGATAATTGAGGACATGCTTAGAATGTATGTGATGCATCAACCATCAAAGTGGGAAGAATATATTCATTTAGTTGAATTTTCCTACAACAATGGATATCAGGCCTCATTGAAAATGAGTCCATTTGAAGCATTATATGGAAGAAAATGTAACACTCCAGTGAGGTGGGATGATCCAACAGACAGAAAAGTTGTTGGGCTAGAATTGTTAAAAGAAATGGAAGATCAAATGGAAAAGATAAAATAGAATTTGAAGGCTGCCCAGGATAGGCAGAAAATTTATGCAGACATGAACAAATTTTTCAGATATTTTAAAGTGGGAGAACATGTGTTTTTAAAAGTGAGGTCAATGAGAAGTTCGCTAAAATTATGAAGTTGCCCGAAGTTGGCAGCAAGATATTGTGGGATTTTTGAAATATTAGAAAAGATAGGGCCAATTGCATACATGTTATATTTTCTTGCATCCATGAGAGTGCATAATGTATTTCATCTGTCATTGTTAAAGAAATATGTGCTTGATCCTAAACACGTAATTGATAGGAATGTGATCCATGTGGAGAATGAAGGGGATTTTTGGGTGGAACCAGTACGCATCCTAAACTGGAAAGTCAAAGTGCTCAAGAACAAAGCCATAGGGTTGGTAAAGGTTGAATGGATATGCTACGGTGTAAGGTAGCTAGAGAGGTAGTCAGGGGGGGTGGGGGCGCAGAGGGCCCATAGTGATAATAGTGGAGGTCATTCAATTTAAGGTGGACTAGGTCCACTATATTATTAAATAAGGCCCACTATGGTAGTTAGATATAATAAATGGGTAATTAGATATAATAAATGTAAGAGGACTTCTTAGAAGGTTCTACTTCTAGAAGATTCCTCCTCTAGAATGTTCTTAGGTGATGGTAGCACTATATAAAGGGGTTCAAGCAATATAATGAGATATGAAGAGAATTATTGTATTTGGAGTTGAAGCTCATTACGAGGATGCCCCCTCGAAGAGGCAAGTAAACAGGAGAGGATCCCTTCCATGATAGGATCCATTGTATGGTGTTACCCTACCTCAAGGGTTTAATAGTAATAAAGGAGATTTTTCATATTGTTCTTGTATATATGTTGTGGTGTTTTTGTATTCAGTCTTTGTTTCTTAACAAGTGGTATCAGATCACTTTCCTTGGCCAAAGAAGGGAAGATTTGTTTTGTCTTTTTGCAGAATTTTTTCTAGGGAAGAAAAAGAGGGTGGCACACTTCAAGTTCATATATGAAGATTTATGAGATGAATTTTGATAAAAAAAAAAAAAAAAAAAAAA
>ML776649.1:2255208-2276137 GCA_009831015.1 Picea engelmannii | reverse complement strand
TTTTGGTTGGAGCTGTTGCTGGAATTGTTAAATTGCATAATATTATTTTCTAAGTATTGCAATGTATTTTGCATCTCTCTCTCTCTCTCTCTCTCTCTCTCTCTCTCTCTCTCTCTCTCTCTCTCTATATATATATATATATATATATATATATATGTCGACTTAGGGTGTACCAAGGATGGCGCACAATTATAGGGGAGGGGGAATGTAACATCCCTACTATAATCCCCAGTTTAATTAATGCTTATGTAGATATAATATGTGGCTACAGCCAAGCAATGTAATATGTGAAGTATATTTCCTTGTTTTATTAATAAAAATGTGATGCTAGCTACTAAGTGGACATGGACAAGATATGGGGGCTGAATTAATCCACAAGAGGGGGGATTGTCTAGGATAATGGCCAAGAGGGGTCCAAGGGGAAAATTACCCATGTATATTGATTTAGCCCATTTTCCTACATTTTCTATTTGTATATGAACCTTCCCATTTATGATTGAGTGTTCACAAATCCAATCATTGAATACATGTAAGAGGGTGGGTGTGAGTGGTCACCTTCCAAAGTTATTAGGCACATGGGGGTTGAGTACAATCAGCTTGGGGAAGAGTGTGAGTGAATAAAGGAAAGAAAAAGGGAGGAAATTCCTATGGGTTGGGACAACAAGTGGGGGGAGTCAAGTTTGTGTATGGGAATCAAGGAGAGATCAAAGAAATAGATCTTGAAGATGATGCAACCATAAAGGGAGAATTCCAGAGAAAGATGGAGCATAATTGGAGTGAATTGGAGATGGAAAACTGAAGAGCCAGGTTGTCAGGCCTAAAATGTGAACACCTGTGTGAGTTGAACTAAAACAACAAGTGTTTTTTGTTGGTTTTTTGATAGTTTTCCTAGCAGCAGTTTCCCTTGAGTTCCCAGCTGAGAGATTCCTAGTTTCCTATGCCAGAGAGACCTTGATAAATGAATGGGACACTCGAGGGACTGAGATCAGTGAAGGGGTACATTCCTTGGGTTGGACAGGTCAAGAGGGAGAGATTTGGTGGAAAATCGGGATAGTTGTAGGAGAATATCAGTTGGGTTGAGAGTTTATGAGTTGTGAGTGGACTATGAGAGACCACCATCTTTTGTGGATTGATAGCATCATCTCATTGGAGACAGGATGTTGAGAGTTGGAACAGTTAGTCTATGGTTGGGTGGAACGTCCATCCCAAGCAACTGGTTGCACAACTGTTGTTAAAAGATAAGTGTTTTATCTTGTTGTTGTGTTAAATTATGTCTTTAATTATTGTGCATGAATTATGTGTATTTGGAAGTGATTTATATGTTGCTATGGTGAGTTTTTTAGCTACATTTCAAGTTGATTATTAGCATGTTGTAGATACTTCTATTTTTTGGTTCTGGATTGTTATCCCCTAGCCTAGGTATAACTAAGGAGATTATGTCTCGAGACCCATAGGTCCTAGACATGAAGTACCGAGAGCCATATTGACTTGAGCCTAGCCTTGGAGGGCCCATCTTTTTCTTCAGCGCCTCCATCCTATCAGCAACAACAACATCCATCCAATCGGCCTGGTCCTTCAGCAGTAGTGGTTCTTGCTCCATGAGGTAATGAGTCAGGGTATCATGGTATCTGTCACTCTGATTCTTAAAACATTTGAATATGTGCATTTAATTCTTTTTGCTTCATGACGTGTGCTTGGACTTTATGCCTTTCCACTTGTCCATACATGGGGGGGTGACAGAATTCCCTAGCAAGTTGGTTCCCTTAGGAGTGAGTTGCCACAGTATGGGTTCATGAAAGGGAATCATCCATTCCCACCATACTTATCGCTTCCCATCATTTTCCCTCTCATCCATCCCATACATTGGTTCGGGCACTGGGTTTTCCAAGCTAGCAAAGGGTTGTACCTTGCCTTATGGGAAGAAGGGGATAAAGGCGCAGAGGGTAAAAGTATCTAGAAAAAGATGAAAGACAAAAGAACAAAGCCTTCAAATGCTTCGCCCAGGGATCCCCAAGAAAGAAATAAAAGGGTTCTCAGCAAGAAATGGAGGGACCCATAAAATAATAAACTCAAGACCTAGTTGGAGGATAGGGGGTCTCATCGCGAGCCAGCCTATTAGGTCCATGGGCAGGTAGCGGTATGAAACTACCATTTAGCTAGTCACTACACTAGGGTAGTGGCTCTTGGTGGCATAACCAAGAGAAAGGGGGTCTCATCATGAGCCAACCTTCTCATCTCCATGGAATGCTTGTGGGTATCACTGTCACCATTGGTCACCACACCAGGGCAATGTCCCCTAGCTATTCTCTTGAAAGAAAAAGAAATAATACAAAAATTTTAAAATGGAATCGAATGGGCTTGGAAACACTTGCATCCATGACAAGGTGCATCTCACCCTCTTTAGAGGCACCCACAGGTAAGCCATACATTTCCTTGTCATCACTGCACCCATTGCCCAAACATCCCCATACCACTTTATCCACTTACATGACCTAGATTGGTCTTCACCTGAAAACATCCCACATCTAAGGATAATTAGCCCAATAGGATGTCCCAAAACCCTCTCCAAACCTAGCTTGTAGAATAGCATAACGTCTTTGAGCACTTGTCTCGGAAAGGGGGGTTTTATGCATATGTTTAGATATCTTGATTATTAGATGTGATTGGAATTGCTATGATCCCTGTGACTTATGAGCCCATCGAGGGTGTACTTGTTGTTGTTGCAGGACCATGCTCGATGGACAGGTACCATGGGGAGATGATTAGCTCGGACCTCCATAGGGATAAAATCCCACCAGATGGATGTTGAGACCTAAACAAAGGGCATACATATACCAGAGGCTTGCACCAGAGAGAGAGGAGGATGTTCCAATAGAGGTAGCCTAGTAGGCCTGAACCTAGGGGGGGGTTTCCATCCCACATGATATTGACCCCTGAAGGCCCTTAACGTCATCATTCATAGCCTTGATGTCACCTAGTTGAGGTGTCCAGCTTGAGGATGGTTTGGGTTGGCATGTGTGGCAGCTCTTGAGGGGTTTTGAGCCCCAATGTTTCACTTGGAGGGATAGCATTCCAACATAGAGGCTAATGTCACCCTAGGAGGGGCATGACATCACCCTAAAAAGATCAAATTAGGGTTTTGTTTGTCAAATTTATGTAAAAATGAATTTTCTCATGTAAACTGGCCATGTCGGCCTTTTTTGACCTAATTTTGTAATTAAAGGTCATTTTCACTGTATAAATAGGATATTTTCCCCTTGTATTTTTTCATCATTCAATCACTCACAAGTGAGGTCTGAAATTTGTGCCCTACTTAAGGGTTATTGGCTGAAATTTTAGGCGCACTTCTTGGAGGAGGCTAAATTTGGTGTTTTTTGGCATTTTCTTGGTGGAAGGTCTTCAACTAGGCTTATTTCTAGATTATTCTTGGTGGATGTAAGTAAATTTCTGCAATCCTTCTTCGATTTGAATGGTTATGTTACATTTACTTTGCATTTCTTCCAATATTGTTAAATTGATAGTTTAAAACCATAGGAGAACAAGAACATATTATTGTCCTTGTCTTAACAACTTTTCACCTACTAGATTGTGCTAGAAACCCTACCTTTTGAAGCATTGTACTAGATCCCTATCATTGCAGCACTCTAATATCATTTTCTTCACCAAGCCATTGTTTGTTTCAATCTTGAGCTAAAGAAGAAGGAAAACCGCTAGGGCCTAGGGTTACCTACTTCCTAGTAGTCATTTTCCTTCTAAGGCTTGTTGATTGAGGCCTTGGGTTACCAACACCTCAATCACCATCCTTATTTGTCCTTAGCTCTTACATTATCATTTGTTTCTTTCAAGTTTTCTGCTGCAAAGTGACTCCGTTAGCCCTAAAAGGTACTAATTTAGACCTTGAATTTGATTGATTGATGAAACCAACCCTTAAATATTTTACCTCAAGCAACCTATTAACCTTTCCTAACCCTATATTAGACTAATTCACTAATGTTCTTGATTTTGTTACAAAAGTAAGCTACAACCAATTATTACAGCAGTAAAAGCACTTAAAAGAAATTGCAATAGTTGATTTTTACATTGCCTAATTAGCTTATGACAAGTGCTAGTATATTGCTATTGTTGGGTTGTTATTTTTGGTCATTGTGAAGCTCTTTTAAGGCATTTATTGTGAAGCTATTGTCTTGTATACATTTCTGTTATAAAATTATGTTTTCTTCATCTTACATCAAATTATTGCTTGTATTGACAAGTCCAAGGTTTTATGAAGCACTAACATCAAATTGTACTTGCAAAAGATATTTTTTTCTTGTTGCTTTGTTCTGGGCAGGTACACCTACGCATATCATTGCTTCATTGATTAAAAATTTGGGACTTTCTGATCAATGTGACTTGTGAGAGGGGATATATTTTATTAACACTTTAACCTTTGCCTTCTCAAACCCCCAGGTCACCGGGGACGTCTCCCCTAGGCTATCATCCCTAAATAGAAAGAGGTATCTTATTAAGGTGACAGTGATAGGATAACCTCATGTTATGCCAATTTTCCCTCCCTTATCCTTTCCCTTCGGGACAAGTAAAAATTGCGCGATAACATGGACAATAGCTAAATCAGTTTTGATTTCGCAGTTGTAAGCTACAGGAAATCAACTAACTGTAAATGAATTAATTTAGTTAGAAGAAATTTCATTTTTTTAAATAGTATTCCACACTATAATGTCGCTCATATGGGTTGGGGGACGTTACATTATGGTATCAGAGCTTATGTTTCAAATAATAGGCTTGTATGGGCCAAGATGGCTACGAATTTGTGAAATTGTTGTTGCATATTTTGTCTGTAACCTATTTGGGGGGGAAACAAGATTTTAGAGAGAAATCCCCAATTTCGTGAGTGAAATTTGAGTTTTAATGACTTCAGACAATTTGATAGGGTTAATGGAGTAGAGCAGTGAAGTTGCAGATTGAAATTTGACTTGGAATGATCAAAATTTGTTTTTTAATGGCCGCATGTAGAGTTACAGGCAGTTTGGAGAATTGATAGTTGAGATCATGTTTGATCTCATGATTGATGACCGAGATTCATCATGATAAATTCAAAAAATCCTAAGGATTCTACCATTTGAAAGGTTGATGGGATCAACGACCAGGATTAAATCGAGGGTTGTGAAAGGGATCTAGACCATTTTTCTTGTCCAAGTGACCTTGGGCTCGAGTCCACAGACTTAACCAAATATCAGATAAGATTTAAGAGTGTAGCCTTCTGGGGCTTGTCAAAGTTCCATATGACCAAGGTCATGGAACCTTGCACTATGCTCAAAGGGAGCTAAGCCTTCTGAGCTTCGGAATTCAGAGGTTTGAAGCTCCGGGATGTTATAACTTCACAACACTCTAATCCTGCCGAAGACAACCTACCGACATGATTACCAGAGAGTTTGAGCAACAACTGACGGTTTCTTATCTGTTATTGTGGAATCTTCCTTATCTTTAAACCCTGACCAACTTTTCAGTTGTGAAGTAACATGATCCGTAGATCTAAGGATATTTGAAATCCTTTCTGACCATTGGATATACACTACGGTCAAATTTGGCATTGACCCACTCTGGGAGTAAAAAGGTGTTAAACGATCAAAATCCCCAAATGCAGAAGTTGCGAAGTAATGCGAGTTGTAGATCTAAGAATCTTCAGAATCCTTCCCGACTGTTGGATATACACTACGGTCAAATTCGGTGTTGACCCACTCTGGGATTAAAAATGTGTTTAATGACTGGAATCCCCTAATGTCGAAGTTGTGAAGTAACATGAGCTATAGAACTAAGGCTCTTCAAAATCCTTCCTGACCATTGGATATATTCCATGATCAAGTTCAGCATTGACTAACTCTGGGAGTGAAAAGGTGTTACACGACCGAAACTCGTCGAATGCTGAAGTCGTGAATTGACGTGGGTGTTACACATTATTTTCATCATCCATATGACCGTTAATGATGTAAACCTATCTATTCTGATGTAAACCTATCTGTTGTCTTCAGAGGGGTCAATAGCCTGAATCCCTGAAGAAAGAAGGGAGAAGAACTTTCCCTGAGAGAAGAAGTTGTATTTTCCTTTCTAAAAACCATATTTTGGAGGATTTCCGTAGGTTTCTATATACATAGGGTGCAGAAATTCCTTATTTCTGCAGGTTGATCTATAGCTAGGGTGTGGAGTTTCCACAGGCTACACTATAGCTAGGGTATGGTGGCCTTCATACGTGGGAAAAATGAGCATTTTCTCGATGCTTCTAGAAGGAAAATCTTCTATGGTGAGGTGGCCTCCGAATGGTTTGGATCTTACTCGCTTTCATGATTTAGTGGGATCATCCTAACCTCTTCACCTTATCCTCTTCAACTTATGAAAGGAGAGGAGCTCTCATGGAGAAAGTTAGCTTGAGCTTGATTGGGTTGGAAAGTTCTTGAGTCTTTGATATCAGAAATTTGTCTTGCGATTGTTAGCTTGGTATGTTGGCTTTGAGCTTTGCTTTATCAAGATAGATTATGAGTAACTATCATATCCATAGTCTCAGAATCTTTGGAGAAAGAAGTGTGTGGGAAGCAAGGAACTTTTGGAAGGAACCTGACGACATCAAGGCATCTGGTTGTATCTTTCTTCCACATTCTTTAATAAAAATATACTTTTCTTTCCTATATGAATGTTATTTGTCTATATTGTATGATTCCTTGATCACATACATAGTTTCATATCAAATAGACTCTGTTATTCTTGTCTTCGTTGGCTTGTGTTTATTTGCAGATATTTCTCCATAAGCCTCACAATGGAGCTTGGATTGCATTGGCGAAGTCGGATCTTCAATATTTAAAAGGTATGTTCTAGATCCATTTCTCATTTGATAATTGAAATTAAGGAAAGAGTAGTGTATTGTCTTGGTTTGTTCTAGTTTCGTAGTGAAGCTAGGGGCATTTATTTGTGTCCGCACTTAAAAATTAGCCCGATAAAAGTGGGTCGTAGATCTAAGGATCCTTAGGAACCCTTATCGATTGTTAGATCGAGTATAGTGGAAGGATAGGGTAAGCGATATCTTTAACCGACAACAAGCAGTCATCCCTTCTTTATAAAAATTTTGGTAGGTAAACCTTTGGGACTTAAATGAGTTAAGACATGTAAGGGAGGCGAAGTCACAAAGTAACGTGATCTATAGATCTAAGGATCCTTCGGGGCCCTTCCTAACCATCAAATGAAAGTTACAATCATTCACCATTGACCCACTCCAGGAGTGAAAGAGTTTGGAATGGTCGGAATCCCCGAATGCCGAAATTGTGAACCAATGAGAATCATTGATCTAGGGATCCTTTAGGATCTCTCTCAATCGTTAGATCGAGTATAGTGGAAGGATAAAATAAGCAGTACTATTAAATGTCATATTGAGGGGAGGAATTCAGGAGAAATGTGGACCATAGATCGAGGATCTATTGGGATCGTTTCTCAACCCTTCGATCAACTAGTGGGAGGAAAGTGTAATTACTTCGGTGAAGTATTTCTCTGAGAGATTCAAAGATATAGGAGGATGTGTTAAACATCAAAACACCGAAGCGTCGTAATTTACCTCATCGAAGTGTCCAGCTTCGATAGATTGTGAAGTAAAGAACAACCCCAGCCATCCATCATAACTAATGATTAAGCCAAAGTTGTCGATCATCAAGGCTTGGAGGTGACCATGATTCGTTCGAGTTGTGATAATTTGATATCAAATAGTCCATCAAGGACATAGATCAATAGAGGAGAGAGAAATCACATTTGAAGTTGTAAGGACGTTAATTATCAAAAGGTCATGCGCTTTGATCAGGACCATCAGATATATCGGCTACGTGTCGACATAGTATATGTGTGTGCAATTAGGAAGGCATTAACAATCAGTCATGTTGGAACACATGGACCATAGATATCGATGATTGATTAAGTTTTGACCGTCGATGAAAATGCTTGAGGAGTGTGAATTTAGTGTAAGACCCTTGCCAAGTCTAAATCTTGTGTTAGGTGCGGAAAAATCTCAACCATCGATTCTAAGGGTGGATCAACCCCCACCACATATTTTGGAGCGAGAAGAGAATTAGGGACTTCGGGGCTCCGAAGATGTTGTAGACTTGTAAAAGAATGATGGGGGGTCAAAGGCCCGATATTCGCGAAGTATTGCTCCGAGAGATTTTCCCTGCAACCAACAGCCACGTCTTCGTCAGAGGACGATGACCCAAGTCATGACCGTGCCATGTTAGATGGTGTAATATAGGTGAATATACGTGGATACCATGTGGAAAAGGGGATGGCCATTGGCCAAAGGTGCCCCGAAAAATTTCAGAAGGCTATAAATTTCAAACCAAAGCTCGATTTTGGGCAATTTTTCAGTCATTAGGAAGTTTTTTTGGGGAGGAATGCATCAAGAAAATCAAAATTTGAATTGGTGCAAAATTTCCTTCATAAATGGATGAAGAGATAACCTGTATCCTATATTATGAAATACTTTATGCTATGCATATTTCTAACAATAATTATTATATGTACATTTCTTACAGAATTAGAGGTACATAAAGGAACTTTAGTTCTTATAAGATGAGTAGAGTTATGGAAGATGATCAAGGATCTTATAGCCATGAGGAAGAGTTCAGAAGTCTGCATGCCAGCATGGGGAATGCTGAGAGAGATTCAAATGAAAGAAGAGATAGGAAAGAGCTTGTCACTATGAGAAGCCTACATAGGGATGTGCAGAGCTACAAGACTAATAACGAAAGGATTATGAAGGATCAGAAAGAGATGCTTCATATCTTAAATATGTTGCATAAGAAAGTTAACAAGGATTATGGCACCAAGCAAGCAGCTTGTGCTATACAAGTATCAAAATATAGATCCCTTAGAAAAAGAGATGATCATGGAAATGATAGGCAGTCAAGAAGCATGAGTAGGCGCCATCATTCTCCAAGGTATTCCATTAGAAGAACTCATGTAATATCAAGGCCAGGATGCAGCCCAAGTGTGGCTCCTATTCAAATGAAAAAAAAAGGCCTGAAGCAGATATCTTGAAAGGTGAACTCAGGAAGATCAAGCTACCAAATTTCAATGGTGAGCATGGAAAGGAGAAGAGGCAAAGGCATGGTTGTTGGAAATGAAGAAATATTTACAGTTCCATGATTACCCATCCCAGGTAGAAGCTAGAATTTCCACCTACCATCTGCAAGGAAAGTCAGTCATGTGGTGGGATCAACTTAAGCAAGCCAATAATCTCGATGAAAAAAGGATCTCATGGAGGAAGTTCAAAGGATATTTCCAAGATAAATATTTTTCCGAGCATTACTATGAGAGAAAGATGAAAGAGTTCTTTGAACTCAAGTTGGGAACCATGATAATGGAGGAATATGAGAAGTGGTTCTTTTAATTGTTGAAGTATGTTGACTTCATCAAGGATGAGAAGGTTAAAATACAAAGATTTCTAAGTGGGTTACCCTCCTTCTATAGTGAGAAGATTCAATATGAAAACCCCAATACCTTGGAATAAACCATAAGGAGAGCAAGGCACCTTTATGATAAAAGCAAAGGAAGGTTAGTTTTCCAAAAGGATTGGAATGACAAGATGAAAGGGAAAAAGGATCAAAGGAAGAAAGGTTATAACTCCCAAGAAAATTAGCAAGGCCAGACAACCCAAAACGAGCAAAAGAATGCAGATTCATTTGGTAAAAGGCCAAGGCATCGACCTATTCAATGTTGGGGATGTGAGAGGAATCACTTATATAGGGACTTCTCTCATAAAGGAGAAATAATGAGGAATTTCCACAACGTTCAAGAGGCTGAAACAGTGAAAGACATCGGAGTGACCAACTAGACTGCTCTACAGACCTTTGATACCATATAATGTGACCAACTAGAGGGTCATTGATGACGATGAGAAGATTATTAGTTTCATACACCTGGAAGGTACCTTAAAATACTACTTAATTGATGAAGATCAACATGATAAAGAAATGAATGCAGATGTTCCTGGCTCAATCAATCAACAAATTGAGCAAAGAAGAATCAACCCGATAAACAACATCCCTAAAAGTGTAATAAGATTGGAAAAACTCTATGATCTTCAGAATAAGTTTAAGAAGGTGAAAAATTGTAAGACTAACAAATCATAAATGGAAATTGAAGTGATAAATTTGGGATCAGACAACACACCTCAGAACATCAATCTAGGAAAAAAAATGTTCCCCTGAAGAAAGACAAGCCTTCATAAATTTGTTTAAAGAATACAAATACATATTCGTTTGGATATATGATGATCTTAAGACCTACAACACGAAAATCATTCAACATGTTATCCCTATGAATCCACAAACTAAGACTTTTCAACAGAAAATGAGAAAAATTCACTTGAGCTTAGAACCACAAGTAAAAGTAGAGATTAACAAGCTATTATTTATCAAGATAATTTTTCCAGTCAGGCACACACAATGGATCTCGAATTTGGTACTTGTAAAAAAGAATATTAGGGGTATAAGACTCTGTGTTGATTTCAGAAATGTCAATAAAGATTCAAAGAAAGATAATTATCCAGTGCCTCCTATGGAGTAGATTCTTTGGTGCGTCTCTGGTTCCTAGATGCTCTCATTATTGCATGGTTTCTCTAGTTACAATCGGGTTTTAATCGTTCGTGACGATCAGTTGAAAACTTCTTTTCGAACTAAATGGGGCACTTATGCTTATAGGAAAATGCCTTTTGGATTAATCAATGTAGGGGAAACCTTTCATAGAGCCATGGACATAGATTTTAGGGGACTCGTTGGTGAATGTGTAGTAGTATATCTGGATGATTTCATTGTCTTCTCGAAGGGTAGATCATATTACTCATCTGAGGAGAGTTTTCAGCAAATGTAGAAGGTATGGAATTTCACTCAACCCCCAAAAATACGTATTCGTTGTTGATGAAGGCACGTTGCTAGGTTTCATTGTATCTAAATAAGGAATGATGATAGAACCCAAAAGAACTCAAGAAATATCTAAAATACCTCCTCCCCATAATAATAAATCTATGCAATATTTTCTGGGTAAAATAAATTTCTTGAGTAGATTCGTTCTCAGTTTTGTTGAAACTATAAAACCACTCCAAGACATGATAAAAAAATGTGCATAGTTTAGATGGGGACCTAAAGAGAAAGAAACATTCGAAAAGATCAAAACAAAAATAACGCAGGCTCCAACATTGATGAGTCCCAACTTCAACAGAGATTTCATATTATACAAGTTTTCTTCTAATATTGTGTTTGAAATTGTTTTGACACATAAATATCAAGATGGCAATGAATACCCGATTTCTTTTATGAGTTCTAGGTAGCAAGGAGCAGAGTTAGATTATCCTGAAGTTGACAAGCAATCCTATGTTGTTTTTAAAGAGGTCAAAGACTTCATACCTTACCTAATTTAATCTAGAACCAAAGTGATTGTCCCTTACCCAACTATGATAAATATCTTAGTACAAAACAATATGGGAGAAAAGATAGAAAATTGGATAACAACCCTTCGAGAATATGACCTTGAAATCAAACCTGCTAAAATTGTCAAGGGGCAAGGGATTTGCAAACTAGAAGCTGAATCAGTACATGAGAAGGCAGAGGAGGATGGATTTTACCAAGATCAAAGCCTATTTAAGAGGGAAGTTTTGTTAGGGACCTAACCCCTCACGTAGGTAGAATAATATATTCTGATGTAATAAAGGTCAATATTAATAAGGCCTAGCAATAAGGAAGAATAAGTCCAATGTAAGAAGACCTAACAGAAGCTTCCACTTCTAGAAGGATCTTCCTCTAGATGGTTCTTTTGATAGACATATTTAGTATAAATAGGAGTCGAGGGTATGAGAACTTTTGTCTTGGATATTATTGTAATAGATCTCTACTCTGTTGTAGGTTTCCCCCTCGAAGAGGCAAGTGAACATTGCTCTCAGTAATCAAAGTTCTCTTTCTGGTGTTATTCTAGTATCAATTTGGTATTATTGCGGTGTTGTTCTGGTTATATTGTTGTTCATCTTCCATTTCTAGCTATTTATTTATGTTCTGCATACTTTTTTGTATTTGGAATATTACAAGTGGTATCAGAAAAGAAAATTGTGGCTTAATTTTTTTTCAAGGTAGAGATGTATTCCGACATCTTTAAGCTATAGAGATTTGTCGTTATGTACATAAACTTGCGGTCGGGGATTCATACACGCAGGAAATAAAAGTGGTACTTAAGCACACATCTGTTGGCCACCCTTGTAACCCATGTTGGTACCCCTTCGAGTGGTAGTGCATCAGACATCACCTGTATACGGATCGACCTAGATTTCCTGAAGCCCTCCATAGATAAACCGATCGACTGCATGACTACTATAGTGCCACCGAGAACAAAACTTGGTAAGATACTCTCTAGTACCTGGTTAGTCGGGTAGTATGGCTAAAGGCATGGTCTAGCCTCTTTATTTAGTGCCTTGAGATATTGGGCCGAGTACTACTTTTGGAACCCACACGTATATCAGAGAGTTATAGCACATGGAAAACCCTTGCCTGTAGAACCCTTGAATACCTAACCTTTGGGGATGGAAACAATAAAGACAAGATCTATTTCCGCACAATTGTGTCTCTTGCATTTGATTTTCCAAATTACTACACATTTATTCCTGATTAAGCATTTGGGCATTTCATCACTACAGTATTCTTCAGATCGGAGTATAACTCCGCAGGTGTAAAAAAAAAAAAGTATGGATCCTGTTGGCACCATTATTTGAGACATATTCCATTGGATTTCTCTCTTCACCCTTATCACATTCATACCTATCATTTTTCAGCAAATTTTTTGACCCCACCTGCCCCTTTTCGGTTCCCTCGTCATCATGGCCCATACCCATAGCCAAGACTTGGAAGCTCTCTTCAATACCTTGCACTCTAATTTCACAGAGACCCAACAAGAAGTGAGACAACTCAATGCCAATATTGGCACCATCAATAAAAAATTGCATTCCTCTATCACCACCTCAATCGAGGAACTCAAACAAGACCTCAAACAATACATTACTACCCAGATTGAATCTATCACTACGATGATCTACACCAAGATGCATATCCCTGCAGATCCTCCCTTATCTGACCCACCTTTTCATACCAAAGGTGAAACTTCCTCTCATTCCCATAATTGTCAGCCCCATCATTTTCAGTGTTACCTATGCCTTCTGCATGTGGATGTGACCAAATTTGATGGCTCAGATCCCACTGGCTGGGTAACTCAAATGGAAAATTTGTTCTCTTTGTACGGCATTACGGATGAATTGGCCAAACTCTGGTATGGTGTTGTCCATCTAGATCAAGAATGTTGGCAATGGTGGCAATGGAGAAAAGTTGCCCGCCAAGGGTATGTTGCTTGGACACACTTTGTAGTAGAGATTTATGAACGCTTTGACACTAACACCAACCATTTACATTGTTTTACAAAGTTGAAACAATATGGCATAGTGGAATACTTTATCACTGCTTTTGAGCGAATGGATTTTCGTATAGAGAGAATTTCTGATGCTTTTTTTCGAGAATGTTTTATCAGTGGCCTCAAGGATGAGATCCGTGCCCATGTCCTCAAGGCTCGGCCTCAGAGTTGGGTGGAGGATACTAAAAGAGATAAGGAAGCACAAAAGGTTGTCTCTTCGCAAAATTGGAAACCCTCCTTTATTCCTCACTCTAAACCAGTAAATACCACTCCTCCTTCTACTCCACTAAAGATCCAAAAATTGACCAGGGCTGAAATGGCTGAACACCAACTCAAAGGCCGTTGCTATAATTGTGATGAAAAATATTTTTCGGGACACAAGTGTAAGGAACAAAATATTTTTATGGCCATATCAGAGGAAGTTTTGAAAGAGGATGTTGAATCTCCCCTTGTGTCTGTGTCACCTGAACATAACCCTTCCCTCAGACCCTACCAAAGTAGAACCGTTTATTTCCCTAACGCATGGACATAACCCCTCCCTCAGACCCTCCCGAAGTAGAACCAGTTATTTCCCTAAATGATCTCACTGGATTCTCTGCTCCTCAAACCCTCAAGCTAATTGGTTACATCAAGCATAGGAAGGTCATCATTCTTGTTGATAGTGGAAGCACCCATAATTTTATTCATCACCGCATTGCCCAAGAAACTAATTGCTATATCCGTGTAGTCAATAATTTCCAAATCATGATTGCAAATGGAGGGTCCATGAAATGTGGAGGGCATTGTGAAAATGTGTGTCTCCAAATTGGTGACTACCACCTGAAATCTCATATGTTTGCTATCAACATGGGTGGTTGTGACATTGTGTTGGGTGCAAAATAGCTAAGGAATTTGGGTCCCATTCTCATGAATTTTAAAGAATTAACCATGCAATTCGACCAAGAGGGCCAACAATATAAGTTCCAAGGCATCACCATTGGTTCCCAAGAGATCGTTAGTTCCCATCGCATGGAAAAGATGCTCAAAAAAGGTCATTCTAGCGTTATTTCCCAACTCCATGCCATACAAGCAACTGAGACACTTTTTGTGTTGCAGGACCTCCAATCCATCCTCTATAAACATCAAGTGGTTTTTTCCACTCCCCAGGGACTCCCTCTTTCTCATGGTGTTCATGATCATTCCATTCCCCTTGTCCCGGGAAGCCTTCCTCCCAATATATGTCCCTATCGTCACCTCTTTTCCCAAAAAAATGAAATTGAGAAAATGGTTCAATAACTTCTCAACACAGGTGTTATCCACCCTAGTACGATCCCCTAATCTTCTCCTGTGATCATGGTCCTTGAGAAAGAAGGTTCTTGGCACATGTGTCCTGACTTCCGTGCCCTCAAAAACTCACCATTAAAGACAAATTTCCCATTCTTGTCATTGATGACCTCTTGGGTGAATTGAGTGGCGCCCAATTCTTTACTAAACTTGATCTTCATTCTGGCTACCACAAGATCTATACGAAAGAGGCAGACATTCCTAAAACTACTTTTAGAACTCATGAGGGCAACTATGAGCTTTTTTTCATGCCCTTTGGCTTGTGTAATGCTCCCTCCACTTTCCAAAGCCTCATGAATCATGTCTTTTGTCCTTTTCTCTGTCATTTTGTCTTACTTTTCTTTGATGATATCCTCATCTATATAAAAACCTGGACAAACCATCTTGCTCATGTGGATCAAGTTCTCCATCTACTCTCTCGGCACCAACTTTTCCTGAAACAATCTAAATGTGATTTTGGCACCTCAGAGGTCGAGTACTTGGGTCATCTTGTTGGCAAGGTTGGCGTTAGGGTGGATCCTAAAAATATTGAAGCTATGCAAGATTGGCCTCACCCAACAACTCTCAAAATCTTGCGTATATTTTTGGGCTTAACAGGTTATTATCGCAAGTTTGTTAAGAATTATGGAAATATTTTAGCACCTCTCACTACACTCCTTAAAAAGAATTATTTCACTTGGACTCCAACAGCTTCTCGGGATTTTCAAACCTTGAATATGGCCATGTGCACCACTCCAGTCCTGGCCCTTCCTAATTTCACAAAGTCCTTTGTATTGGAATGTGATTCTTTAGGGAAAGGAATTGTCATTGTCCTTATGTAAGAGGGTCAGCCTTTGACCTTTAGTAGAAAACAATTGTCTGAGCGAAATTTGGGCAAATCAATATATGAAAAGGAAATTTTGGCTATTCTACATGTCGTTGATCTTTGGAGCCCTTATCTATTGGGGCAATGCTTCCAAATTAAGACAGATCATCAAAGCCTCAAGTATTTTCTGGAACAACGCATTTCCTCCCTCGAGCAACAAAAATGGGTGACTAAGCTCTTTGGATATGATTATGAGATCATTTACAAGAAAGGAAAAGACAATGTGGTTATGGATGCATTTTCCTGAAAATATGAAGATGAAGGGTCCTTTTTTTCTCTCTCCTTCATTGTACTAGATTGGCTCCAAGTTGTTTGCCAGGAATGGCTACACGATCCCAAAAGTTCACATCTGATACAACAATTGCAATCTATTTCTCCAGTTTCCCCCGGGTACTCTTGGCTCCATGATGAGCTTCGATACAAAGGCCATTTGTATTTAAGTAAACAGTCAATACTTAAATCCATGGTACTTTCTAAGCTTCATGCTACACCCACAACTGGGCACTTCGGGTTTACCAAAACCTATCAGGGTCAAACGTTCTTTTTTCTGGGATGGTATGAAACAGGATGTTCATAATTTTGTGGCTAAATGTGATGTTTGTCAATGCAACAAGGGAAAAACAGTGAAATCTGTTGGCACACTACAACCACTTCTGATTCCACCTGCTATTTGGAGAGATATCTCTATGGATTTTATTGTAGGATTACCTAAATTGGGCAATAAATCAGTCATCATGGTGGTAGTTGATCATCTTTCCAAGTATGCTCATTTATGTTCTCTTCAACACCCATTTACAACATCCATTGTGGCTCAACATTTCATGGATCGGGCCTTCAAGCTTCATGGCATGCCGCATTGTATTTTTTTTATCGCAACCCAACTTTCACCAGCAATTTTTGGCAAGAATTGTTCAAGCTACAAGGCACCCAATTTCATCTCAGCGCAACTTATCATCCCCAGAGTGATGGTCAAACTGAAGTTGTCAACAAGTGTTTGGAAACATATTTGAGGTGTTTTTCCTTGAAAAGGAAAAATCAGTGGGCTCAATGGTTACCACTAGATGAATGGTGGTACAACACTTCGTACCATACAGCTATGCGCATGAATCCTTTTGAAGCAGTATATGGAAAAAATCCACCTTCATTTCTCTCATATTTTTTAGGTGTCTCGAAGGTCCAGGTGGTTGACCAAACGCTTACAGTTCGAGATTCTATTCTTCGTACCCTCAAAGAGAATTTGGTCATTGCCCAGAATCGCATGAAGCAACAAGATGATTAAGGTTGCTCTGAATGTTAATTTGCAGAAGGGGATCAGGTGTGACTGCAACCTTACAAGAAAAATTCCCTCAAGGCTGACCATTGTCAGAAACTGGTGCCCAAATTTTATGGTCCTTATATCGTTCTCAAGTGTGTGGGACAGGTGGCCTATCGGTTAGCTTTTTCTGGTCATTCTAAGCTCCATCCTATTTTTCATGTTTCCTGCTTAAAGAAGGTGATTGGAACTAAGTTCCAAACTCAAACCAACCTTCCTGAGTTGGACGAAGAATGCTCCATTTGGCTACAGCCACAAGAAGTTTTGGACCAGTGTGAGTGTCATTTGCGTCATTGAACCATCAAGGAAGTGTTAGTCCAGTAGAAAGATACAACTCTAGCAGATGCCACTTGGGAACCAACAACCATTCTACAACAATTTCCACATCTCAAGCCTTGAGGACAAGGCTATTTTTAAGGGGGAGGACATGTTAGGGACCTAACCCCTCATGTAGGTAGAATAATATATTCCGATGTAATAAAGGTCAATATTAATAAGGCCTAGCAATAAGGAAGAATAAGTCCAATGTAAGAAGACCTAATAGAAGCTTCCTCTTCTAGAAGGATCTTCCTCTAGATGGTTCTTTTGATAGACATATTTAGTATGAATAGGAGTCAAGGGTATGAGAACTTTTGTCTTGGATATTATTGTAATAGAGCTCTACTCTGTTGGAGGTTTCCCCCTCGAAGAGGCAAGTGAACATTGCTCTCAATAATCAAAGTGCTCTTTCTGGTGTTATTCTGGTATCATTTTGGTATTATTGTGGTGTTGCTCTGGTTATATGTTGTTCATCTCCCATTTCTAGCTATTTATTTATGTTCTGCATACTTTTTTATATCTGGAATATTACAAGTTTTATATATCACTATCACTGGGGACCAATGGTGTTATGAGATGAAATATATTTGACCCATGGAACTGCTCCACATTATTTAGATACTAAGAAAAAGAGATCCCTCATACTTAAGTTTGTACAGTATCAACTCATCCAGGGAGTACTCTGCCAAATAAACTATGATGGTGTTTATTTGAGATGCCTAGAAAATGAAGACTCGGATAAATTCCTATCTGAACTTCATGATGGGCCTACTGGAGGACATTTTGGAGGTGATACTATAACCCATAAAATACTCAGGGTTGGATATTATTGGCCTACAATGTTCAAATATTTACATGCATATGTTCGAAAATGCCCAAAATGTCATAAAGCAGTTGGAAGAGAAAAGAAACATGGCTTCGATGTGATAGGGGAAATTAACCCCAATTCCTCTAAATTTCATAAGTACATCATAACAAAAACATATTATTTCACCAAGTGGATTGAAGCAATCCCTTTGAACACCATCAATGAAGGCCACATGATATCTTTCCTTGAATCTCATATCATTACTAGGTTTGGTGTACCTCAATCTTTAGTTTTTGATAATGCCAAATAATTCTCCTTTTTTAGATTAACTGAATATGCATTGGAACGAAACATTAAAATAAAATATTTAGCTAATTATTATCCACAAGGAAATGAGCTAAAAGAATCAACCAATAAGAATGTAATCAAGACCTTAAAAAGAACAGCTAAGGATCACCAAAGAAACTGGCATCTAGCCCACCCAAATTCCCTATGGGATGATAGATTCACATCAAAGTACTCCCTTGGAAATTATTCCTTTTTTCTAGTCTACAGACAAGAGGAAACCCTACCTACTCACACCTTCCTACCTTCACTACAACTTGCCCGATCTCTTCAAGATGAAGAGTGCCCAGTAATGCAACATAGGTTAAATATGCTCCTCAAACTTGAAGAAGATAGGGAAAAGGCCAAAAGGAACCTAATGCAACATCATGAAATAATCAAGAGATGGTTTGATAAACCATCTGTAGGAAAAAAATATTTTCAAGACAATGATCTTGTCCTCAAGTGGGATAAGGCAAATGAAATTAAAGGAAAACATACCAAATTCCAGAAAATTTGGCTAGGTCCATTTCAAATCCATAAAAAGATTGGACCAGGAAATTTTAAACTCGAGACTGTAGTGTACCAATTGCTCTAATACCAATTTGTAGTGCACCAATTTCTCTGATACCAATTTGTAGTGCACCAATTGCTACACATCACTACACAGGTTCACCCAACCTCTCGGTTTACCATTCATTACATGGATTTAAAAACAAATGCATTTAACCAGAATTAAACACACTTAACAACTCAGAGTAAAATATATGGGTACTGCTATAATTAAATGTTCCATAGCATTCATCATTAATTCATGTACACAGCGGAAAACATGATACAAAACAACACAGTCATGCCAAACGTGTTAAATCATAATTCAGAATACTTATCTTGTATCAGCTGGAGAAATCACCAACCAAGTGTAGGCCTTCCACGAACCTTCCAGCCTTAGACCACACTGTTCATCATCTCAACAGTAGGTCACCCCTGAGCTGGGACCGAGCTCCACCCCCGGGCAAGGAATCTAGACTCGGGCTGAGGTTACAGGGAAGACATCACATACACATTCAACAGGAAGAAGCTCTCCCAGGAATCTCCCACGCTCATTGCACACATACCCTCATTCCCCACATGCCTGTTCCACCCCAGGAGAGTGCACCTTCTCTATCACCTAGACAGTCCTTCGGCTGCCAGTCTCCCTTACCTTGGGTTACAGGAACAGGCCGGACCAGAATTCTCTGGGCTCTATGGCAGCTACAGGGATTTCTCTCAGGAGTTCTCTTCTCCCTCTGCGCACTCCCTCACCTGGAGGAGTCACTCACAGGCCAACAAGCCTCACGCAGTCCAGTGCTGCGCAATCAAAACTATCCACGAGAAAACACAGACAAGGCTTTCCAAAAAGGTTCAACTGTCACAGGATAATCTCACGGGATGATTTTTGGAGCAGGCTTCACGCACAGGCTAGCTCATTTCCCTTACACTCGCAGAATTCTTCCAACCGTGTCCAGCACAGGGAATTCTAGTTCAAGAATACGTTTCCGGGTTGACTAGAACAGACACAGACTCATAGCTCTGGACAGGGTAATACCCGGTTTTCCTCAGACAAAACACAGCTAACGGTTTCAGAGATCCATCTGGATATTCGGCAGAGGTCGTACGGGTTCCACGCACAGAGGTTCCGGTTCTGAATGGAGGTGAGTTCCCCATTCTCGGCTCAGTTCAGGGTTTTTATTTGCATGCACCAGGGTTGACACTTGTCACCCTGGGAACTGCATGCATTCCATCCGTACACCTTCCTCCCACCACTTGGGAACTCACGGGTCCTTCCAAAGGACTTAGGATAAAATAATGTGCACAAGGATTTTTAGGAATAATAATAAAATATTATTCCAGGCCTAATCCCCCTAGGCTTAGCCCCTAGGCTCCTTACTCAGCCTTTTTCCCACCTTCCAGCCTCTAGTTCCTTGCCCCTTCTGTGGATGCTCAGTCCCCCTTCACTCATTCATCGTGGTCGGTCTGCATTGGTGGTATTTATATTTTATTAATTGACCTGCATACATACAAGTACATTAACAGGCTCCTGGCCTTCAACACTTAGGCTCCTTGGCCTAACAAAACTCATAAGCCTACAGCTTATACAAAACTTGGATCACCAGCCTATAGAACATATTTACAATTCTTTGCATATAACATGATCTGTAATGGGGCTCGCCCTTAGGGACACTACAATCCCCCTCCCCTTATTTTTGCACTGTCCCCAATGCAACTTACACTGCTTCTGCGTGTCCTTCAAAATTTTCAAAAAGATGCGGGTACTCTGCCCGCATAATATCTGCATGCTCCTATGTCGCGTCCTCAAGACTGTACCAGGTCCACTGGACCTTTACAAGCTCTATGACTCGATTTCGGAGCTGCTTGTTTTTCCTGTCCAATATGCGCACAGGATGCACTTGCAGGACACCTTCTGGTTCCACCTGAATCACAGTCCAATCGATAACATGATTAG
>ML776649.1:2215639-2236856 GCA_009831015.1 Picea engelmannii | reverse complement strand
CCCCATCTCTTCATGGGAAAAATCTAACAATTTATCAAAAACCAAGTTCAAAAAGTGCCTACTAGAAATCTGCAAAAACTAATAACATGTGATATTGATTGGTAGGGGCATTAATAGAAAAACATATAATCATATGTGGGTGGGGTGGGGGGGTGGGCGGGCGGGGCATTAATAGAAAAACATATTATATGTTTTTCTATTAATTCCCCCTAATCATATGTGGTGGGGGGGGGTGCATTAATAGAAAAACATATTATATGTTTTTCTAGACTTAAACACTAGCACTACTCGCAACTCACGACTTTGCGAGTTGGAGTGTTGAGCCATCGTGCTCCTACTTTACAAATCCCCGAGGTGCGATCAGTCACAACTTCGCAAGTTGAAGTGTTGAGCCCTCGTGCTCCTCCTTTACAAATCCCCGAGATGCGATCAGTCAACGATAGGTTGACTCCTTCCCAGGCAACGTGTATCCACCACCTGTTACATGCTTCCACTTTTCTCTGGGCGCTTGTTGTTACACCACCTTTCAACCACACGGTCCCCACCTAACGGATGTGCCACATGTTCACATGATCCCTTGGCGCTCAGCACTTCATGACTTCACAGTCGAAAATAAATTCTTTCAACCTCCGAACCCCCGATACGCGATACCCCATGGAGGTTATGATCCGATGGTTCTCCCGTGGCTCAGATCTAACGGTCTGGATCTCCTTCCCGGCTCCTCGCAACTCGGAACTTCGTGAAACCGAGAACTTGGTTTGCTCTTCATGAACTCCGAATTCACGAAATGATCCAACAACGTGGGTTGAAACAAAATCAACGACTCACATTGACCCTCGAATCTTGGGTGATGCGTTTCACTCCTCTAACCACCTTGCAACTCTTCTAGATCCTACGACCCTCACAATTTCGCAAGTTCTCCACAGAGAATTCTAACCGCCCGATTCTCTTCTCAATGACTTCTACCCAAATGAATCGGTGTTCTTCCTCTTGAACTTGACTTCTACGAAATGATTTATATTTCCGCCTCCCTTTGAATGATTCAAAGGTACTATCCCTCCTGAGCTCTCACTTGCAAACTCAAGCCTCAAAAAGGAATCCTACTCGCACTCCTTGCGAAAATCTTTCAACTAATCTCTCATTATTTGAGTCTTCGACCCTGTGCACTCTTTGCAACAGTAGTCCTTCAACACTCTTTGCAACAGTAGTCCTTCAACCTTCACCTTAGTTGATAAGTTCTAAGGCTTCATCTAGCCTGCACACACCTTGCATGTCTCTGTGCTTCACCTACACTTCTGTTGGTTATGAGAACAACGGTATCTCTCCTGAGCTTTCTAAGATAAAACTCAGACCCTCATAAACGCACACCTTGTGAACGTTCACTGCACTCCTTGCAGGAATTCTCAGGAGGAGAAACAATTAAAACTCATCCTTCTTCTTTCCCAGACTTCATACATTCAACATGAAATCATACACCCAACACCACATTGGGATAAATGCATAATAGAGAAACAAAACAACTGCAAACATACAATTTAACAAATGTAAACAGTAAGCATCATAATACCATGAAAATTGAGTCAAAGTTTCATATATATTAACTCAAGTGCTCCTGTACATGGGTTCTTCTCTACATTTCTCTGCTACAGCTCTCCAGCTTCTCTATTCTGAATGATCATCATAATACAATAATACAAAGGTGAGGGTGTCTGTATTTGTTTTCCCTCCTACGCTTCTAAACTGTCTAATCTATTAAATTTAAATCTACCTACTTGCATTCATTATGCATAAATGCCTCTACAATCGACAGATGAGAGCAATGCTCAAGATCTGTTTACAATCTCCAAAGCACAAAAGTAAGTACGCTTTCCTAGCTATTACATTAATTTGCATTTATTAATTTTTTAAAACAAAACATTTCAAAAATGTGCGCTGGTGTTTTTCCAGCTGTCTTCCACCTTTATCCCTGCTTGGTTGGCTGCTTATGATGCTCTTGCATCATACTCCCTTGGTTGAAAATTTTCATGAACTCCTGTTCATGAGCTCTTGCACGGTCTGTCCATGCCTATGAATTTTTTCTTCATCCTCCCAACTGGCAACTTCAACTGGATGTCCTTTCCACTTGACCAAGTATTCAAAATACTCTTTCCTTCTAATCTTTTTGCTAATCCTCTTGTCAATTATGCTTTCCATCTATGGATTTTCAGCTACATGCATTTGTTTTTTCCACTGAATCTCTCTTTGTTCCTCCTCTGCTCCTGCTTCTTCAGCTCTGTAAGGGTACAAATCCTCAACGTTGAATATCGGTGAGATTCTGATCTCATCGGGTAATTCAATCTCATATGTGTTTGCCCCAAATTTCCTTATGACCTTGCATGGTCCATTCTTTTTCATCTTCATCTTATTATATGTTCCCCTTGGGAACCTCTCCTTCCTCAGATGCGCAAGAATCAGATCACCAACTTCAAATTGAAGTCCTCGCATGTGTTGATCTGCTCTTCGCTTGTATTCTTGACTTGAACTCTGCAATCGCTCCTTAATTCGGCTGTGAAGCTCCTTCATTCCTTCTGCAAATTCCTTGGCACTACCACTCCTGAATTCAGCTTGTTCTGAATCTTTTAATTCAGAAACCCCCCTTGGCTGCATTCCATATACAATCTGGAATGGACTCTGCCCTGTGCTTATATTGAGTGAATCATTGTAAGCGAACTCAGCCTGTGGCAGAATGTGATCCCATTGACTGTGGTGTTCATTCACTAAGCTCCTTAGCAAATCTCTTAATCTCCTATTTACGACCTCTGTCTGTCCATATGTCTGAGGATGATATGCTGAGATAAAAGCCAAACTTGTCCTCAACTTCTTCCAGAAGGTCCTCCAGAAATGTCCTACGAACTTGGTATCTCAATCAGAAACGATACTCTTTGGCAAGCTGTGAAGTTTGACGACTTCCTTGAAAAACAGGTTCACAATATGAGTTGCGTCACTGGTTTTCTGACATGGTATGAAATGTGCCATTTTTTAAAATCTATCGACTACCACAAAGATCAAATCACATCCTCTTTTTGTCCTTGGCAATCCCAATATGAAATCCATGTTCACTGCGTCCCACAACCTTTCTGTTATGGGTAATGGTTGATATAACCCTGTGTTCTGTCTTTTTCCTTTCATGTGTTGACAAATTCTTCACCTGTCCACAAATTTCTTGACATCTATCCTCATCCCTGGCCAAAAATATGAGCCATTCAACTTTGAGAACGTTTTATCATGACCAAAATGTATAGCCAATCCTCCACTGTGTTTTTCCTTCAGCAAATTCTCCCTCATGGAGCATTTTGGAATACATAGCTCATTTCCCCTGAACAATAATCCATCCTGGATCATGTATTCATCCCATTGGCTTCTATCCCTGAGAATTGGATTCTCAGATGCTTCATACGCTTCTTTAATATCTGGGTCATCCCTATACATTTCTTTAAGGTTATCAAAACCCAAAGTCTTGACTTTGAATTCCTGCATAAGAAAACATTTTCTACTCAAAGCATCAGCAACTTTGTTAGCAGTTCCAGAAATATGCTTAATCACAAAAGTAAAATTCTACATGAATTCAACCCATTTAGCATGCTTTTGGTTCAACTTCTCCTGTCGAGTCATGAATTGTAAAGCGTGATTATCACTGTACAAAACAAACTCCTTGGGAACCAAATAGTGTCTCCATTTCTTCAGTGCTTGTATGACTGCATAGAATTCTTTGTCGTATGTGGAGTACTTAATCTTCACTTCATTCAGTTTTTCACTGAAATATGCAATCGGCCTGTCGTCTTGGCTCAAGACCGCTCCAATTGCAAATCCACTCACATCACCCCTGAACTGTAATGTCTTTCTAAAATCCAGCAAAACCAGAATCGGTTTCTCAGTGATTTTCTTCTTCAGCAGGTTGAAGCTCTTCTCTGCTTCTTCTGTCCAGTGAAAAGATTTGTGTTTTTTCTTCATCGTATCCATCATTGGTGCGCTAATTCCACTGATTTTTCGGATGAATTTCCTATAGAATCTAGCCAAACCATGGAAGCTTCGAAATTCAAACATGCTCTTCAGTGATGGCATATTCATAATCGCCTCTATGTTTTCCGGATCCATCTTCAACTCATTTGCAGAGATAACAAAACTCAAATAAATGAGTTATGTCCTCATAAACGATGATTTCTTTATATTGATCAACAATTTCTCTTGTTGTAATCTCCTCATTACTGTAGCTAAATGTTATAAGTGTTTTGCCTCTGTTCTGATGAAAATTAATATATCATCAAGATATACAATGACGAATTTCCCAATGAAATCCTTCAGGACTTCGTTCATCAACCTCATGAAAGTACTGGGCACATTCCTTAAGCCAAATGGCATGACAAGCCATTCATACAGCCCATCATTCGTCTTGAATGTTGTCTTCCATTCATCACCTTCTCCACTCAAGCAATCCATCAAGTCGTCCATCCTTGGCAATGGGAATCTATATCTGATGGTAATCTTATTGATTTCCCTTCAGTCTGTACACATTCTCCACCCTCCATCTTTCTTTGGGCTAAGCACTGTCGGAACAGTGCATGGACTCAAGCTTTCCCGACTCAATCCTTTGTCCATTAAGTCTTGGACCTGTCTCTTAACTTCTTCATTTTCCTGCGGTGCCAACCTGTACGCGGCTTTCTTTGGTAAACTGGCTCCAGGTATAAAATCGATATGATGACTTATACTCCTGATAGGTGGCAATGAACAAGGTAGTTCATCCACTACTATATCAGCAAACTCTCCCAGCAAATCCTGGATTTCTTCTGGTAGATCATCTATTCTTGTACTGGTCAAAACAATCTTGGGCTTCCTGACCACAATAAATTGTGTCTTCCTTCTTCTTAACCTCATTAAGAAGTTCCTTCCCACTCATGAGAAGTATAGTGTTGCTCACCTCTGTTTTCACTTCTTGGTTCTTAATCGGCAGCAACATGCAAGTCCTACCATTTTTTTCCAGGGTGTATGTGTTCTTCCTCCCATCATAAACTACGTTTCTTTCATATTGCCATGGTCTACCCAGTAATAGATGACAAACATCCATGGGGATGACATCACATAATATTTCATCTTTATATCCTCCTATTTTAAATTCAACTAAACACTGTTTAGTGACATTTACCTGATGTCCTTTTTGTAGCCACGAAACTCTGTATGGGCTTGGATGTACAACAGTCTCCAGCTCCAGCTTTTCTACCATCTTTGTAGACACGAGATTGTCTATGCTACCGCTGTCCACTATGACCTTGCATACCCTATCCTTAGTTTTGCAAGCAGTTCGAAACAGACTGTTTCTTTGGGTTGGGTTCTCTGCCTCCTTCTCTGGCTTCAAGAGAACTTTATTCGTCATCAAAGATATTCCGCCCTTAGCGTCTTCTACCTCAACATTCTATCCTTGAGCTTCGAAAATGTCAGTTTCACCACCATATTTCTTCTTATCTGGACACTCATAGGATTTATGTCCAATTTTTCCATAGAAAAATCATTTCACTTCACCTCCTCTACCTCTTCCTCTTCCTCTGGCTCAAGGAAAATTATTTCTATCAGCATACTGCCTTCCTTGTGAGCTTCCCCTTCTCTCAGGTTGAGTTTGAGGTTTCTTCTCCTCTTCCTTTGGTTTCTGAGTTTTGTCTTGGGCAATTGTTTTGCCTCTGGCTTGACTTCTACCTCGGCCTCTTTGACCTTGTTTCCGGCTCAGCTTCTCTTCAACTTTCAGAGCTATCTGATAAGCATCTTCCACATTTCGAATGGTCATCATGATCATTTCATCTTGAATGTCATATCACAGACCATTCATGTACCTAGCAAATTTTTCATAATCGTTTTCCCAATGACCTTCTCTGATGTTTATCCTGTAGAATTATTCAGTGTATTCTTTCACTGACATCAGCTTCTGTCTCAAATTCTGCATCCTCCGAAACAGAGTGATTTGATAATCCCTGGGTATAAATTTGGCTTTCATTTTTGCAACCATTCTATCACAGCTTTTGATTTTCTGCTTGTCCTTGCAATGTCTGTCAACCTACAATTCGTCCCACCATAGTGTTGCATGCCCTTTAAGTCTAGTAACGACATGTTTGACTTTCTTATCTTCCTCGACATCCTCATAGTCGAAGTATTTGTCTAGAGCTCTAATCCAATCTAGAAGCTCTTCAACATCCAAGTTTCCCTCATACATTGCAATGTCCATCTTTGCTCTGGCACCTATCCTTGCAATAGCCCTGAATAGGCGTTCATCTGCAGCATCTTCGACTACAACTTCTTCCCCTTCCTTTCCAGCTTCATTTTCACTTTTAGCTTCACTGATATCCCCAACATCAACTATGCGCCTCTGTGTTGTCTCCATAGCATCAAGCCTGACACGTAATTCACGCATTTCTCTTTCCACTACTGGATCATGCATTGTCCTGTCTCTTCTTCTCGGCAGCATGGCTGTAAAATTTTCCTCTTTTCTCTCTGCTACAGAAAGCAAAGAATTTGTTATAAGCTCTGATACCAAATTGACGTGTATCAGACTACTCATTTTCCTCTAGCTCCCTCTGCCTGAAATATGTAGACAATTCAGGCTCTGATACCAACTTTGAAGCAGACCCCTAACCCTCTAGCCGAGATCCGCACAGGATCATTCTAAAATCTCCTTGAGCCGAAGTGGCTCCTTCGGATTCCTATTGGAACTTCATGAATGTGATCCACAGGTCCTTATGAAAACCCTCTCTGCGCAAATTTACACCAGGCGCGAGCCTTACATCACCATGCGACAACAACCAGCCCTTAGCACAAGCACCTTTTGCAACTCGTGAGTTCGTGAGTCGAAGACCCTCGACTCCTCTTCTCCAAACCTCCGATACGCGAGATGCGATACAGGTATGGATCCCTCCTCACTAGCGCCAGCTACATATGACCATAGGCTAGACTTAAACACTAGCACTACTCGCAACTCAAGACTTCACGAGTTGGAGTGTTGAGCCCTCGTGCTCCTCCTTTACGAATCCCTGAGATGCGATAAGTCAACGATAGGTTGACTCCTTCCCAGGCAACGTGTATCCACCACCTGTCACCCGCTTCCACTTTTCTCTGGGTGCTTGTTGTTACACCACATGTCAACCACGCAGTCCCCACCTAATGGATGTGCCATGTGTTCACACGAGCCCTTAGCACTCGGTACTTCGGGACTTCGCATTCGAAAAGAAATTCTTTCAACCTCCGAACCCCCGATACGGGATACCCTACAGAGGTTCTGATCTGACGGTTCTCCCGTGGCTCGGATCCAATGGTATGGATCTCCTTCCCAGCTCCTTGCAACTCAGAACTTCGCAAAACTGAGAACTTGGTCTACTCTTCAGGAACCCTGAATTCACAAAATGATCCAACAATGTGGGTTGAAACGAGATCAATGGCTCACATTGACCCTCGAATCCTGGGTGATGGGTTTCACTGGCCTCTAACCACCTTGCAACTCTTCTGAATCCTACGACCCTCACGATTTCACGAGTTCTCCACAGAGAATTATGACCGCCTGATTCTCTTCTCAATGACTTCTGCCCAAACAAATCGGTGTTCTTCCTCTTGAACTTGACTTCTACAAAATGATTTATAATTCTGCCTCCCTTTGAACGCTTCAAAGGTACTATCCCTCCTGAGCTCTCGCTTGCAAACACAAGCCTCAAAAAGGAATCCTACTGGCACTCCTTGTGGAAATATTTCAACTAACCTCTCATTATCTGAGTCTTCGACCCTATGCACTCTTTGCAAAAACAGTCCTTTAACCTTCACCTTAGTTGATAAGTTATGAGGCTTCAGCTAGCCTGTGCACACCTTGCACGGCTTTGTGCTTCACCTGCACTTCTATTGGTTATGAGAACAATGGTATCTCTCCTGAGATTTCTAAGATAAAACTCAGACCCTCATCAACGCACACCTTGCGAACGTTAACTGCACTCCTTGCAGGAATTCTCAGGAGGAGAAACAATTGAAACTCATCCTTCTTCTTTCTCAGACTTCATACATTCAACATGAAATCATACACCCAACACCGCATTGGGATAAATGCATAAAAAAGAAACAAAACAACTGCAAACATACCATTTAACAAATGTAAACAGTAAGCATCATAATACCATGAAAATTGAGTCAAAGTTTCATATATATTAACTCAAGTGCTCCTGTACATGGGTTCTTCTCTACAGTTCTCTGCTACAACTCTCCAGCTTCTCTATTCTGAATGATCATCATAATACAATAATACAAAGGTGAGGATTTCTATATCCGTTTTCCCTCCTCCACTTCTAAACCGTCTAATCTATTAAATTTAAATCTACCTACTTGCATTCATTATGCATAAATGCCTCTACAATTGACAAATGAGAGAAATGCTCAAGATCTGTTTACAATCTCCAAAGCACAAAAGTAAGTACGCTTCCCTAGCTATTAAATTAATTTGCATTTATTGTTTTTTTAAGACAAAACATTTCAAAAATGTGCGCTGGTGTTTTTCCAGTTGTCTTCTGCCTTTATGCTTGCTTGGCTGGCTGCTTACGATGCTCCTGCATCATACTCCCTTGGTTGAAAATTTTCATGAACTCATGTTCATGAGATCTTGCACGGTCTCTCCATGCCTATGAATTTCTGCTTCATCCTCCCAACTGGCTTCTTCAACTAGATGTCTTTTCCACTTGACCAAGTATTCAAAATACTCTTTCCTCATGGTCTTTCTGCTAATCCTCTTGTCAATTATGCTTTCCATCTGTGGATTTTCAGCTATAGCATTTGTTTTGTCCACTGAATCTCTCTTTGTTCCTCCTCTGCTCCTGCTTCTTCAGCTTTGTAAGGGTACAAATCTGCAACGTTGAATATCGGTGAGATTCCGACCCCATCGAGTAATTCAATCTCATATGCGTTTACCCCAAATTTCCTTATGACCTTGCATGGCCCAATCTTTTTCATCTTTAGCTTATTATACATTCCCCTTGGGAACCTATCCTTCCTCGGATGCGCAAGAATCAGATCACCAACTTCAAATTGAAGCCCTCGCCTGTGTTGATCTGCTCTCCGCTTGTATTCTTGACTTGAACTCTGCAATCGCTCCTTAATTCGGCTGTGAAGCTCCTTCATTCCTTCTGCAAAGTCCTCGGCACTACCACTCCTGAATCCAGCTTGTTCTGAATCTTTCAATTCAGAAACCCCCCTTAGTTGCATTCCATATACAATCTGGAATGGACTCTGCCCTGTACTTCTATTGAGTGAATCATTGTAAGCAAACTCCGCCTGTGGCAGAATGTGATCCCATTGACTGTGGTGTTCAGTCACTAAGATCCTTAGCAAATCTCCCAAGCTCCTATTTACGACCTTTGTCTATCCATCCGTCTGAGGATGATACGCTAAGCTAAAAGACAAACCCCAACTTATTCCATAAGGTCCTCCAGAAATGTCCTACGAACTTGGTATCTCGATCAGAAATGATACTCTTTGGCAAGCCGTGAAGTCTGACGACTTCCTTGAAAAACAGGTTCGCAATATGAGTTGTGTCACTGGTTTTCTGACATGGTATGAAATGTGCCATTTTTTAAAATCTATCGACTACCACAAAGATCGAATCACATCCTCTTTGTGTCCTTGGCAATCCAAATGTGAAATCCATGCTCACTGTGTCCCACGACCTTTCTGGTATGGGTAATGGTTGATATAACCCTGTGTTCTGTCTTTTTCCTTTCGTGTGCTGACAAATTATGCACCTGTCCACAAATTTCTTGACATTTGTCCTCATCCCTGGCCAAAAATATGAGCCATTCAACCTTGAGAACGTCTTATCATGACCGAAATGTCTGTTCAATCCTCCACTGTGTTTTTCCTTCAAAAAATTCTCCCTCATGGAGCATTTTCGAATACATAGCTGATTTCCCTTGAACAATAGTCCATCCTGGACCATGTATTCAGCCCATTGGCTTATGTCCCTGAGAATTGGATTCTCAAATGCTTCATATGCTTCTTTAAAATCTGGGTCATCCCTATACATTTCTTTAAGGTTATGAAAACCCAAAGTCTTGACTCTGAATTTCTGCATAAGCAAACATTTTCTGCTCAAAGCATCAACAACTTTGTTAGTAGTTCCAGAAATATGCTTAATCACAAAAGTAAAATTCTGCATGAATTCAACCCATTTAGCATGATTTTGGTTCAACTTCTCCTGTCGAGTCACGAATTGTAAAGCGTGATTATCACTATACAAAACAAACTCCTTTGGAACCAAATAGTGTCTCCATTTGTTCAGTGCTTGTATGATTGCATAGTATTCTTTGTCATATGTGGAGTACTTAATCTTTCCTTCATTCAGTTTTTCACTGAAATATGCGATCGACCTGTCATCTTGGCTCAAGACCGCTCCAATTACAAATCCATTTGCATCACACCTAACCTGGAATGTCTTGCTAAAATCTGGCAAAACCAGAATTGGTTTCTCAGTGATTTTCTTCTTCAGTAGGTTAAAGCTCTTCTCTGCTTCTTCTGTCCAGTGAAAAGATTTGTGTTTTTTCTTCATCGTATCCATCATTGGTGTGCTAATTCTGCTGAAGTTTCAGATGAATTTCTTGTAGAAGCTAGCCGAACCATGGAAGCTTAGAACTTCAAACACGCTCTTCGGTGATGGCCAATTCTTAATCGCCTCTATCTTTTCCGGATCCATCTTCAACTCATTTGCAGAGATAACAAAACCCAAATAAATGAGTTATGTCCTCATAAACGATGATTTCTTCATATTGATCAGCAATTTCTCTTGCTATAATCTCCTCATTACTGCAGCTAAATGCTTTAAGTGTTCTGCTTCTGTTCTGCTGAAAATTAATATATCATCAAGATATACAATGACGAATTTCCTAATGAAATCCTTCAGGACTTCGTTCATCAACCTCATGAAAGTAATGGGCGCATTTGTTAAGCCAAATGGCATGACAAGCCATTCATATAGCCCCTCATTCGTCTTGAATGTTGTCTTCCATTCATCACCTTCTCTCATTCGAATTTGATGATATCTGCTTTTCAAATCAATCTTTGAAAAAAACTTTGTTCCACTCAAGCAATCCATCAAGTCGTCCATCCTTAGCAATGGTAATCTCTATCTGATGGTAATCTTATTGATTGCCCTTGAGTCTGTACACATTCTCTAGACTCCGTCTTTCTTTGGGATGAGCATTGTCGGAACAACGCATGGACTCAAGCTTTCCTGAATCAATCCTTTGTCCATTAAGTCTTGGACCTGTCTCTTAACTTCTTCATTTTCCTGCGGTGTCAACCTGTACGTAGATTTGTTCGATAAACCGGCTCCAGGTATAAGATCAATATGATGACTTATACTCCTGATAGGTGGCAACGAACAAGGTAGTCCGTCCACTACTATATCAGCAAACTCTCCCAACAACTCCTAGATTTCTTCTGGTAGATCATCTATTCTTGCACTGGTCAAAACAATCTTGGGCTTCCTGACCAGAATAAATTGTGTTTCTTCCTTCTTCTTAACCTCATTAAGAAGTTCATTCCCACTCATGAGAAGTACAATGTTGCTCACCTCTGTTTTCACTTCTTGGTTCTTAATCGGCAGCAACATGTGAGTCCTACCATTTTTTTCCAGGGTGTATGTGTTCTTCCTCCCATCATAAAATATGTTTCTGTCATATTGCCATGGTCTACCCAGTAATAGATGACAAACATCCATGGGAATGACATTACATAATATTTCATCTTTATATCCTCCTATTTTAAATTCAACTAAACATTGTTTAGTGACATTTACCTGATATCCTTTTTGTAGCCACGGAACTTTGTATGGGCTTGGATGTACAACAGTCTCCAGCTCCATCTTTTCTACCATCTCTGTAGACATGAGATTGTCTATGCTACCGCTGTCCACTATGACCTTGCATACGTGCCAGGCTTGATGCTATGGAGACAACACAGAGGTGCCTGATCCATGCATCTCTTTCCATTGCTGGATCAGGCATTGACTTGTCTCTTCTTCTCGGCGGCATGGCTATAAAATTTTCCTCTTTTCTCTCTGCTACAGAAAGCAAAGAATTTGTTCTGAGCTCTGATACCAGATTGACGTGTATCAGACTACTCCTTTTCCTCTAGCTCCCTCTGCCTGAAATATGTAGACAATTCAGGCTTTGATACCAACTTTAATGTAGACCCTCGACCCTATGGCCGAGATCCGCACAGGATCGTTCTAAAATCTCCTTGAGCCAAAGCAGCTCCCTCAGACTCCTATTTTAACTTCACGAATCCGATACACAGGTCCTTATGAAAACCCGCCATGCGCAACTTTACACCAGGCGCGAGCCTTACATCACCATGTGACCACAATCGGCCCTTAGCGCAAGCGCCTTTTGCAACTCGTGAGTTCGTGAGTTGAAGACCCTCGACTCCTCTTCTCCAAACCTCCGATATGCAAGATGCGATATGGGTATGGCTCCCTCTTTGCTAGCGCTTGCTACACATGACCATAGGCTAGACTTAAACACTAGCACTACTCGCAACTCGCAACTTCACGAGTTGGAGTGTTGAGCCCTCGTGCTCCTCCTTTGCGAATCCCCGAGATGTGATAAGTCAACGATAGGTTGACTCCTTCCCAGGCAACGTGTATCCACCACCTGTCACCCGCTTCCACTTTTCTCTGGGCGCTTGTTGTTACGCCACCTGTCAACCACGCGGTCCCCACCTAACGGATGTGCCACGTGTTCACACGGGCCCTCGGTGTTCGGCACTTCACGACTTCACAGTCGAAAAGAAATTCTTTCAACCCCCGAACCCCTGATACACGATACCCTGCGGAGGTTCTGATCTGACGGTTCTCACGTGGCTCAGATCCAACGGTCTGGTTCTCCTTCCCAGCTCCTCGCAACTCGGAACTTCATGAAACCGAGAACTTGGTATGCTCTTCACGAACCCTGAATTCGCGAAATGATCCAACGACGTGGGTTGAAACGAGATCAACGACTCACATTGACCCTCAAATCCTGGGTGATGGGTTTCACTAGCCTCTAACTACCTTGCAACTCTTCTGGATCCTATGACCCTCGCGATTTCGCGAGTTCTCCACAGAGAATTTTGACCGCCCGATTCTCTTCTCAATGACTTATGCCCAAACGAATCGGTGTTCTTCCTCCTAAACTTGACTTCTACGAAATGATTTTTATTTCCGCCTCCCTTTGAACGCTTCAAAGGTACTATCTCTGTTGAGCTCTCGCTTGCAAGCTCAAGCCTCAAAAAGGAATCCTGCTCGCACTCTTTGTGGAAATCTTTCAACTAACTTCTCATTATCTGAGTCTTCGACCCTGTGCACTCTTTGCAATAGTAGTCCTTCAACCTTCACCTTAGTTGATAAGTTCTAAGGCTTCAGCTAGCCTGCGCACACCTTGCACGACTCTGTGCTTCACCTGCACTTTTGTTGGAAAAGCATACCTGGACGATTTTGACCATTTAGGAGCCATTATAACTTGAATCATCTCCTCATCGTTGCATCGTTGTTGTGGGTCTTCTGCTCCCGAATGCAAGAGCCAGTCCAGTCGTTTCTCCATCAAATCTTGTTGAAATTTATATTCATCACTGTCCCGACGAAGTTCCCAAATGATCTCATGCTGCACCTAAGTGAAGCCTGGTTGGGGAGGTGGAGGAGAATGGGAGTTGGAGGCATTAGTTGGGTTGGGAGCAGGGATAGTGGGGCTGGAGGACAGAGGCTGGGTGAGATTTGATTTGATATATTCTTTATTAGAGGTAGGGAGAGTTGTTTGTGACTCCATTGCAATATGGCAAGAGCAACCATAATCAAAGTTAGACAAGCAATAAGCACTATGGCCATGACCCCAAACATTTGAGGAACTACCACTAGCTCATTTTGATCGACATCGCTCCTGAGGCATGAAAACAAACCAAGGTATGCAACGATGGAGTCTGAACAGGGTGCTTGGAAGGAGAACAATAAGGAAACGAAACTAGAGACAGTGATGAGTGAAATTGAAAGCTGAAAATGACCAAAATGAACACAGAGCGAGAAGAGTTGAGTTTGTTGTAGCCATCATGATCAAGACGTCAATCTTACAGTACCAAAGGATCTTGAAATCCATTCCTTTTGTACGAGAGAGGAATAACGCCAAGACTAGGTGGAAGGAGAGCCAAGGAGGAAGGCATGCCTGAGTTTAATGAGCGACGACAATTGTCTTTCTCGAAGTGGACAAGAACAACTTTGATGGGACCCCTCGTCTCGGTGGGAGCATGACTCTATGGAACCCCATCCAAGGAAGGATTATTGTTTATTATTATTGATCATTCTAAAAGATAAAAAATAAATATAGAACAATTTGAATAATTTCATTTGTTTTCTTTTTTTTTTGTTAAAAAATTACCATGATTGTTTATTATTACCATTGATCATTATAAAAAATCAAACAAGAGTGTCTTAATACACCCAAAGGACACAACATGTCACTCAAAATATTTGAACCTGGGTCATATTTTGAACCTGGGTCAAGTCATCCTCCCAACCACCCAAGCTAATCCAATGGACTAAAAAAAGTGTTGAGTTATTTATTTATAATTATAATAAATAATAAAAAGTTAATATTTATTTCACATTTAATATCTAATAATTTTAAATTTTAACTTTCAAACTTTGTAAATATTTTTTTTAAATCTACTAAATTAAATCAATGTAAATCAATTTAATCAAGTATAGAAAAACAAATCACTAACTCTCATATTAAGTATGAAAAACAAATCACTAACTCACTCTCATATTAAGTATGAAAAACAAATCACTAACTCACACTAACTCACTCTCATATTAAGTATGAAAAACAAATCACTAACTCACACTAACTCACTCTCATATTAAGTATGAAAAACAAATCACTAACTCATATTTAGTTAAAATATAATTAATAATAACTCTCTTATAAGAATATAATCATAAAAAAAATCTTTAATTCTAATATTATTAATAAGAATATAATTATTTATAAAAACCATTATTAAAAATAAAAATAAGAGGCCATTAAACAACAATATATTTATATCGGGTTGAGATACACTTTCCAATTTTATTTTATGTATTTTTTCTCTATTTATAAAACACCCATGCATATCTATATTTTACGTAATGCAAAATGGAAAATCTTCAACTGTAAGGCCTTCAATTGTAAATAGAAAATCTTCGATTTTTATTTCATTTTAATATATTTTAGTATTTTGTTGGCGCAACTTGTTGACTGCTCGTCGCCCCACTTTAGGTTGGGACATGATCTGGTATCAAGTTCCACTAATGATTTACAATGCTCAACACCGTCCAACTCTTCTAGTGCAGGGCACCCACTAACATATAGTAATCTAAGCTTTGTTAGCTGCGGCAAATCCGGTATGCTCTTCAACTTCACACAATATGATGCCCGCAACTCTTCCAGCGATAACAATGTCTTAATACTCGGCAGCCTCTCCAAACTCTTGAGGGAAGACAACTCCATGCTTTGGAGGTTCGTCAAGTTGCCGAGGGACTCTGGCAGCCTCTCCAAATTCCCGCAGTCACGCAACACCATGCTTTGGAGATTCGTCAAGTTGCCGAGGGACTCTGGCAGCCTCTCCAAACTCCTTAACCCGCACAACTCCATGCTTTGGAGGTTCGTCAAGTTGCCGAGGGACTCTGGCAGCCTCTCGAATCTCCTGCAAGACAACAAACTCGTGGAGCAATACAACAGCAAGCTTTGGAAGTTCGTCAAGTTGCCGAGGGACTCTGGCAGCCTCTCCAATCTCCTGAAACTCGTGGAGCAATACAACAGCATGCTTTGGAGGTTCGTCAAGTTGCCGAGGGACTCTGGCAGCCTCTCCAAATTCCCCAAATCCCCGCAGTCATGCAACACCATGCTTTGGAGGTTCGTCAAGTTGCTGAGGGACTCTGGCAGCCTCTCCAAACTCTTGAGGAAAAACAACTCCATGCTTTGGAGGTTCGTCAAGTTGCCGAAGGACTCTGGCAGCCTCTCCAAATCCCAGCAGTGATGCAACACCATGCTTTGGAGGTTCGTCAAGTTGCCGAGGGACTCTGGCAGCCTCTCCAAATGCCAGCAGGAATGCAACACCATGCTTTGGAGGTTCGTCAAGTCGCCGAGGGACTCTGGCAGCCTCTTCAAATTCGGGCAGTTACCCAACACCATGCTTTGGAGGTTCGTCAAGTTGCCGAGGGACTCTGGCAGCCTCTCCAAATTCCCGAGGTAAGACAACTCCATGCTTTGGAGGTTCGTCAAGTTGCCGAGGGACTCTGGCAGCCTCTCCAAATTCCAGCAGTTACCCAACACCATGCTTTGGAGGTTCGTCAAGTTGCCGAGGGACTCTGGCAGCCTCTCCAAACTCTCGAGGTAAGACAACTCCATGCTTTGGAGGTTCGTCAAGTTGCCAAAAGAATCTGGTAGCGCCTTCAGTTTTGAGCACTTTTCTAACGCCAAAACCTTCAACAACTTCATAGGTACCTGTAAAATAATGTGTTTAAACTGTTAAAAATATAAAAGTGGATGATTCTCATCAAGAGAACCCTTACAATTCCTTTCTAATCCAGCGGTGCAATATCAACTACTAAACAACAAACAAATTCCAATTTACCTGCGATTTGTCTTGCCACAATGTTTTCAATACTTTCCCCTCCACCTTCAAAACCCTTAAATTGTTCACGGGAATCCAGGAAGGCAGGTTAGAGTAGGGACAGTCACGCCAAGAGAGCCATACGAGATCACGGGAGTGCACCCTCCTCAAAATGCGCTCCAGGAGATGCCCTTCAGTCTGAAGAAGCTGCAACTTCATGGCACCAATACCGGGAGAATGATAACGTGTATTATGCAGTCTATTGTGAAGCCTCATCCTCCAGTTCCCGAACAGCGCCCGACTCTTCCTTTGGTACCATGACAACGTATCATCATTATGCATACCACAGTTATGACGCGACGCCCGACTCTTCCTTTGGTACCATGACAACGTATCATCATTATGCATACCACAGTCATGACGCGACGCCCAAATTCCGCTCACTTTTCCGCTCACTTGGGTACTAATTCCCCTCACTTGGGTAATTACCTGTTCATTTTCCAAAAACGAACAAGAATTGAAAAACTATATACAGATTTCTATGGAAAATTTAAATATATTAAATGGTTGAGCACTTACAGATGATTGCAGAAAATGATCAATGTTGTCTATTGGAAGCCGAAGACGGCGAGGAAATTTATCCTGCGCAATCCCTCGTCCCATATCTCGGAGGTGATCGTGCATATGTATATAATTATTACTGTCCACTTCCACCAAGCTTTTGCTCTGTAGATTGTGAAACCTCGACGAACCTTTGCAGCCCGGTTCGTCCCATATTACTACGGTGGTAGTCCTCTTTTCTAAGATTTGCTGTTCCTTTTCATGGAGTCCATCATAACTAATTTTCAGTCGCTTCTGTATATCATCAGGGACTTGATGTACTTGCGAAAGTGTATCCTCCCAAAATGATTTGTCATCATTTTTTCCTAAGAGAAGTGCCCCAAGCACTTTTAAAGACAAGGGCAATCCCTGGCATGCCTTTAGAAACTGATCTACGAGATCTTCAAATCCTTGGAGGGGATAGGCATGAGAGAAGGCATAAGAGCAAAAGAGCTCTCGTGAGCGTTCTGTATCGAGGCCCATTAACTGATAAATGGATGCATCTTCCACTCCTGACCTTCCGAGGACGTCTCTGTCCCGAGTTGTAATCAAAACTAAACTATTCGAACAGTAAGCATCTCTATCAGGTAAGAGCGTATCTACCTGTTCTTCGTGATCTACATCATCTAAAATTAGCAAGACTGGAGAAGACGAGAGAAACTCTTTAAGCTTCTGTGTACCTTGATGGATGTTGTCTATACGCTGATCGGATCCAGTTAAGCCCTTCAGAAGGTCTCTCTGCAGCTGCAACAGATATAATGGGCTTTTAGCGTTTTCTCTTACATCGGACAAAAAGTGGGATGGATTGTACTCTGAACGCTTTCTATTGAAAAACGCTTTAGCCAGAGTTGTCTTCCCCACTCCACCTAAGCCGAATATGCCGACCACCTGAACTCGTCCTSTGTGTTGCTGCCTTATAASTGTTTCGAARTCTTTTACTTTGTCATCTATAMTAACAGTAGGATATTTKGCCAYATACAACCGTGTGTTTTTARCCAATATTTTCACCACATGTTYTACKACCTTATCCAGCATYHGACCCTSRTCKCTGGTTATTCAAAATCAAACAAACAAATAAATAATYGAAAYCATAGGCAAAGCATCATATATAATATATTCTATCCATAGAGAGSGAGTTGGAGGTCTCACCCGTTAAACTTGCSGCCRTCCAGATCATAACCACTTAMGTCTGCAAAACTCGAAAGARCATTTCTCCACTTTTGAATAGTGTCGRGGTCATATCGTGGCTGAGTTTCATCAGTCCTCTTCCTCTTCCCCTCGAGATCGTTCAKGGCCTCACCATGCCTAAGGCTAGAAGGCTCGACGTGGTAAAATACCGGAATAACGGGCGCCCCCGATTCCCGCATGAGGAGGAGCTCCTCCAAACACCATTGTGATTTCGCGTAGTTTTCAGAAAAGATGGCCACATGGACCGAGGCAGTTCGAATAACGTCTGCTATTTGAGAAGGAAAATTAAGTCCCTCTTGCAATTCCTGCTGGTCTAAAAAGGGTCTGAATCCATGTAAAAGAAGACGACGATAAAGATACATGGCGAAGGTCTTCTTCGTGTCTGGGCCACGATGGTTAATAAACACATCGTACGCGTAATCGCAACTGCCGCTGGTGGTGGGATCAGCAGCAGTGGAGGAGGAGGCGGAGGAAGCGTGAATCGTTCTTGCAGGAGAAGAACGCTGAATTTCCATTTCAATTTCAGAGTGCGTTTGGGGGAAAGAGGATGCAGGCGTTAGGTATGCCACTGCCAACTGCAATAAAAATAGAAATAGATATAGAAATTGGGGGATGGCAAAGCTCTGGATGTTGGATGCGATGAAGGAGATGAGAGAGTAGTTTCAGAGGAGTGCAGAAATTGTAGGAAGGAGTGCAGAGATATTAAAATAAAGTGTTTTCAGACGCGTTCGTTCAAACGAAAGATGCCAGCCAGCCAGCCAGCCAGCCGTCCACCGCGTGAACGTTATCTCTGCGTGTGGGGTCCACATGCGTTCTGTCTGTCGCATCGACCGCGTGAACGTTATCTCTGCGTGTGGGGTCCACATGCGTTCTGTCTGTCGCATCGACCGCGTGAACGTTATCTCTGCGTGTGGGGTCCACGCGCGTTCTACGGCAAGCTAGAGTGGTACAGCTGGAACGCATTCAAATAAAAAGGAGAAATGGTGTACTTTTGACTTTGCAATTCGATACTTTGAAAAGATGCAAGAGGACGAGACGCTCTTCGGGGCACGTGAAAGCGAAAGCAAGAATGGAAAACCCAAGATGGTCACTGTATGCTCGAGTGCATGTGATCTACAACTGGAACGCATTACCGCCCAAGAGGACGAGATGCTCTTCGAAAGCCCGCCGTGCAAGAATGGAAGGACAAGGTCTCTTCGCCACGCGTAAAAGGAAAGATAAACGAGAATTTCCAAGGTGTTCTTCGCCACGCGTAAAAGCAAATGAGACCCACCAAGATATTTGTGAGTGAGGGTGTGCTTGCTAATTTTTAAGGAGGGCACTACCCCTTGCACTTCCACAATAAAAAAGAGAAGAAGAAACAATAATATCATAGAATTGTTAAGCATGATAATAGTTCGGTGTATTGTATACAGTTATCATGTAATTTAACTTTACATGATCCAAAATCGTAGAGTACTTGAAGGTATCATGTATATGTATTTGGCTGTAGAATTCATCTGTTTATATAAAACATAAGATGAACAATGTTAATATTGGATTTAATCGATGAGTGAAAACTACTCAAAGCTAAAAATAATCAAAGTACAAAAAATTATAGTGAGTGGACATCAAGGTAGATGATGACCATTTAATTTTCCACTACAATGTTTTCCTAATACAGTGATAGTTTTCTTATTTCAACTTTAAAAAGAGAAATGTACATATCTCACATTATGTTTCATTACACCGAGCTGCAAATATTTCAAGAGACATGCCCTGATCGGTTGCATTCCAAAGGCCACACTCCCTTCAACCTAATGGCCTAACAAGTATCTATTTTGCTAAAACTACCAAGGACTTGCACTAGTCTCATCAACTGGGAACACATTCCATGCTAGCAAGGCGTAAAAATATCATTGAATACCAAACAAAAGCACTGGCAAGCTTGAGTGACAAAGAAGTTTGCATAGTTATATCTGAGATGTTTATAATAATAGATATATTTTTGCAAACTATGATATAATTAATCCATATGAAATTTAATTGCAATAGGTTTGACAAGCAAAATACAATAATGATAGTCAATATAAAGGCTAAGGCTATATTGTCTTGTGTTTTTTYWTAAATTGTTTTTAGTTTCAAATMARGTATTATGGGAATTGGAAAGAMTAAAATCCATGCTAGTGGTTAAAATGATAACCSAAGCAATRCAAGTATAGAATTTATGGTTCTTGGAAACTATGTATAATCCAATACAAGGATAAATTGCATGGATTCAACACAAGCATAAACTGTATGGATCCTAAAAATTACATATAATATATCCATGCTTGCAAACTTGGTTGTATTGCACTTGTATTTAGAAGGCTTGCATGAGAATCCATAATTGCACTTCTTCATCCTTTGATGTCTTCACTAGAACATGCATAATGAATCAAGGCAAGGTTTAGGGAAGCAATGTTGGAAAAGTATCAAAAACACTTAAAACAACGAGAGAAGGAAAAGATGTGTATTATTTTACTATAATAGAATCATTTGTGTAATCACCATAAAGAGATGAACTATTGCACTAGAGCCTAGTTTCAATAAAAGAAACACAATACAACAACATGTGCTTGCAAGATCTAGAAGTGAAACATTGATATGAAAGTAACAAAAAGATTCAAGTAAGAACATATCATGAAATACACCTGAAACAATGGTTCCTAACATAACTTGTAATAATGAACAAGAAAATGTGACAATTGATTTTACAACAAACATATGCATTCCAAAATTTCAT
>ML776649.1:2139397-2182697 GCA_009831015.1 Picea engelmannii | reverse complement strand
ACAAAAGGAAAATCAGTTATGCAGATGCTCTTAAGAGCACCTTAAAAATTGAAAATAACAAGATGAAGAAGGCACCATTAAAGAATGTTCATAATAAGCTCAAGTGTGCACTTTCCACAAAAGAGAAAGAAGACAAATGGAATGTAATGGCTAGAAGAACTGCTCCTAAGAGATATCAACACATATTTCTTGTATATTGCTACTCTTTCAATAACTTTGGACATAAAGTAGTACATTGCAAGGCTTATGAAAGATCATACATCCATAGAAATAATAAAAAATATAAAAGAAACAAAAATAATATGAAGAATAGAAGTTACAATTCATTCTCTCCATTACAAATGTTCAATGTTGAATGCAAGAAGTACAACAATTATTGCCATCAAACCAATGAATGCAGGCTAACCGCAAAAACAGTTTCTTTTGTCACTCAAGATAAGAAAATATGGAAAGGAAAACATATGGAAGATACAAAATGCAAAGTAGCCCTGTATGCCAAGAAAAAAAAGTGTCAATGGTACATTGACAGTGGATGCTCCAAACATATGGCAGGAGATAAAAGTAAATTTCTCAAACTAACAAAGAAGGAAAAAGGAATTATCACATTTGGAGATAATGTATCTACTAAAATACTTGGAAAAGGCATAGTCACCTTGGGAACAAGAAAAAAAAAGAAAAAAATGTGTTATTAGTTGAAAATATGAAGCCTAATCTTCTAAGTGTAAGCCAAACTTGTGATCAAGGGCATATACTCATCTTTGACTCCTAGAAATGTGAAATAAGAGAAGAAGGATCATGAAAGTTAGTTGCTATTGCACCAATAACCTCAAGCAATGTGTATATCCTAGATATTAAAAAAGAAGAAGAATGCCATATGAGTCAAGAAGATGAAAGTTGGTTATGGCACAAAAGGATGGGACACTTGAGCTTTGATAACTTGATCAAAGATAGTAAAAAGGGAGATGTAAAAGACATGCCAAAAGTCATCAAACCCTTAGATCCTGTTTGCAAACACTATCAATTAGAAAAGTAGACAAGAGTCTAATTCAAGCAAAAGAGCATTCTACATCAAAACCCTTGGAGTCTGTTCACACTGATCTCTGTGGGCCCTATAGGACTAGAAGCATACAAGGGGAACACTACTTCATATTGATCATTGATGACTACATGAGGATGACCTGGGTATATTTTCTCAAAGAAAAATATGAAGCATTTGAAAAGTTTAAAGCATTCAAGACTTATGTAGAGAATGAAACATATCTCAAAATTAAATGTTTAAGATCAAATAATGGAGGGGAATTTACCTTTAAATAATTCAATAAATTTTGTGAAGATCATGGAATCAAGGGACAATTCTCAACTCCAAGAACTCTTCAACATAACGGATTTGTGGAGAGGGAAAATATAATTGTTCAAGAGGTTGCAAGAAATATGTTGAATGAAGCCAAACTTACAGACAAATTTTGGAGAGATGCCATATATACAATAGTCCACATACTTAACTAAGAGATAACAATGAGAAAAACACTTTTGAATTGTGGTTTGGAAGATCAACATATGTGAAACATTTCAGATTCTTTGGAAGTAAGTGTTACATCAAGAGGGATGAAGATAATCTAGGGAAATTTGACTCTAGATCAAATGAAGGTATATTTTTGGGATATTCACCTAAAAAAAAGGCCTACAAATTCTATAATATAAGATTGCACAAAATAGTTGAAAGTGAAAATGTAAAACTAGATGATCAAAAATTGAGAAAAATCAAATCTCAAGATGAAACAAAAATTGATGATTGGAGAAAAACTAGTGATAACCAAGAAGATGGTGAATCACAAGATGAAGAAGATATTGAAGAACTACAAGAAAATGAACCATACACTGATGAAGAAAACATTCAAGAAGAAACACCCATGCCAAAGCCACCATAAAAAGGGTTCAAAAGAATCATCCAGAAAGTCAAATTATAGGAGACAAGAGTGCTGGAGTAGAAACAAGGAGGAAAATCTTATATGAAGAACAAGCAATGATTTCTCTAATAAAGCTTAAAATTTTTTTAGAAGCTAGTAAAAGTGAGGATTGGTTAAAATAATGAATGAGGAACTTGTTCAAATAGAGAAAATTCATACTTGGGAATTGGTTCCAAGACCTAAAGATAAAAATTTGGTAGGAACCAAATGGATATTCAAAAACAAACTCCATGAAAATGGACAGATCATAAAAAATAAAGGAAGACTAGTATGCAATAGATTTGCTCAAGTGGAAGGAATTGACTTTGAAGAAACCTTTTCCCCAGTAGCAAGATTAGAATCCATTAGAATGTTTATGGCATTTGCATGTTTAAAAGACTTCAAAATATACCAGATGGATGTCAACTCAACATTCCTAAATGGAACCTTAGAAGAAGAAGTCTACTAGATCAACCTGAAGGGTTTAGATTGACAGAAAAACTAGACTATGTATGCAAATTGAAGAAGGCCGTGTATGGTCTTAAACAAGCCTCTATAGCATGGTTCTCAAGACTTGATTAGTATCCACAACAACAAAGATATAAGAGAGGAACTACTGATAGTAATCTATATATCAAAATTAAAGAAAAAAATATGATTGTTATAGTGGTATATGTGGATGATATAATCTTTGGAAGTAACCTGACTATACTAAGAAAACAGTTTGCCACATAAATTTAGAAAGTGTTTGAGATGTCTATGTTGAAAAGTCAACAAGAAATGTGTGTCTAATTTACTTTTCCCTTAAATAAATTGGACAATAAATATTAATCTATTATCTCATAATTACTTGAAAATAGTTAACTGAAATGGAAAATCATTTAGCTATAGGAAATTCGAGTTCAAAGGTTGACTGGTGGGACATCCAAGTCGAATTAGTTGTAACTGAGTGATTCAAAGTTGTAACAGAGTTGGATGTGTAGTTATGTGAGTTGTGAAGTAGTTTAACTCAGTTAAGCGAGTTAAGCTCAGTTGTACTAGTTGTAACTGAAATTACAGTAGTGAGAGATCAGTGAATTAATTATTAATTAATTCACAATCAATGATATCACATGCAACTGAAGATTTAAAACTATTAACTACATGCATGTCATATCCAGTGGAGACCCAGTTGAGATAACAGGTGAAAGGGACAGTTTGGATATCAGCTGTGATTTGAGTGAAGTGCACTCATGCAATCACACACATAGTGGATGTGCCCATGAGGAATGCGTAGCCTAGGCAAGAGGAATTCAAATTCATTTGCAGGTTTTCCATTAGCATGGATTGCGCAGAGGAGGCAGGTTGTCTGGGAGCAGTAAATTGGCACATGAATTTGTCAATTTTTGCATGACAGTGTGAGATGATTGTATATTGTACTGAGAGATCTTGGATTATATTTTTGTATGAGATTGTTTCATGATCCATGATATAAACATAATATATGATAGTGGTGTTTTTAGCTTTATGCTGTCCCGGTAAAAACATCTATGTTATGTGTGATTGACCTTTCTTCTTGATATTGCAATTGATGATCGTGTTTTAAATTCTGAAAGAATATTTGTAGAAGCGATTCTGTATTTAACAGTGGCATATAATTGTTAGATCAGGAGAATCCAGGAAATCCATAATTTGTATTGAAAATTTCTACTTGGTATCAGAGCACAAGAAATTGCAGAAGCTGAGTTTGTGACTAGATAGAATTCGAATTTGCAGAAAGAATTTCTTGGTGCTACAACTGATTGAAGATCAAAATGGATTTCAATGGCTTGAGGTTAGAGTATGCACTCGAGGGTAGCTTGAACTACATTGCTTGGAAGGACAGGATGGAGGCAGTACTCGAAGACAATGGCTTGAAGGAATTCATTGACAAAGATGTTCCTAAGCCAGATGCTGGAGACGCTGCAAATCTTGATGCATGGAAAAAGAAAGTGGCAAAGGCAAGGAGGATCCTATTGGAGGGAGTACGAGACCACATTGTCTCAAACCTCCATGGGAAATCCAAACCATATGCAATGTGGAAGGCTTTGACGGATCTATTCCAAAACAACAACAACCATAGGAAATTGGCGCTCAAAGATAAATTCAAGAAGATCAAGATGGAGAAGGGAGAATCCATTCCAAAATATCTCACGAAGTTTCTCCAATGTTGGGATGAGATGGGGAGTGTGGTAATAAAAATTGTTGATGATGATTTGGTGAGCTTGGCGCTCCTAGGAATTCCTAAGAGTTGGTACAGTTATCAAGACTCTGTCAATGGAAGGGAAAAATTGTTAGTTTGGGAATGACTATGGTCAGATCTAGTTCAGGTGGAACACCAGGGATGACTCTTCATCAAAGCATGATGATGAAGAGGATTTTTCTTTGGCTTCCAAGGAAAGGAAAGGGAAGGGGAAGAAATTCCATTCAAAATCCAATTCTAAATTCAAGAAGATGGATTTGTCCAAAGTGAAGTGTTTACACTGTCACGAACATGGGCATCTCGCTACTAATTGTCTGCAGAAGAAGAAGAATAAGAAGTTTACTAGAGCGGCAGCTGGTGAGGCCCTTGCATCGCAATTTGAAATTGACTTCTCCTTGATCACATGCATGGCGTCAAGTGCATTGGGATCGATGTGGTATTTGGATAGTGGCGCTTCCTTCCACATGACGGAAGATAGGGAGCTTTTCAATGACTTGGAGGAGAAAGATCTCAAAATTCATATAGAGATGGGAGACGATGGACAATACAGTGTGACTGGCATTGGTTCCATTACCTTTCAGAGGGAGTCAGGTAAACCATTTCAATTGAAATATGTTATGCATGTTCTAGGTCTAAAGAAAAACCTGGTCTCAGTCGCAATGTTGGAGGACAGAGGCTATGACGTTGTTTTCAACAATGGAAAATATTTTCTGTGACATAAAACAACGGGTCAAGTCAAGAGGATAGGGATTCAAGTTAAGAATCTCTACAAGCTGGAGGTAGATGGCTGCACTGCCATGATGGGAAAGGTAGAAAAATTAGTGAGCTGGGATGAGGGCGAATTATGGCACAGGTGATTGGGCCATCTTCATCATGGAGCCTTGAAAATCATGCAACAAATATCTACTGGACTTCCAATGGGAACACTTGCTCGGTTAGATCAGTGCAAGGGTTGCACTATGGGGAAGTATGTAAAGTCCACCTTTCATGAAAAGGAGAATCATGCCTCGATGATCCTGGAGAGAGTTCACACAGACGTGTGTGGACCATTCTCGGTTTCTTCAACAACAAAACATAGTATTATGTTTTTTTTTTATGACTTTTCTCGCAAATGTTGGATCTTCTTCATGCAGAAGAAGGATCAAACATTCTCAAAGTTCCGTGAGTTTAAAGCATTGGTGGAGAAAGAGTCGGGGAAGCAAGTGAAGGCTCCGAGGAGTGATAATGGTGGAGAATACATCTATAATGAATTCAAATACTTCTGTAGCAAATAAGGAATTCGAAGAGAACTCATAGTGCCTTATAACCCACAACAAAATAGGGTGGCAGGGAGGAAGAAGAGAACGATCCTGGGTGTAGCACGAGCGATGTTGCATGATCAGGGCTTACCAATGCATTTGTGGGTGAAAGCATGCAATACTACAATTTATGTGAAAAAACATTGTCCTCATAGTGTACTTGGCATGAGTACAGCCGAAGAAGCTTTCACTAGTAAGAAACCTGATGGTTCTCATTTTAAGATTTTTGGCTCATCTGTTTATGTGCATGTGACCAAGGATGCCAGGAAGAAGCTAGAACCAACTGCCGAAGTTGGAATTTTTATGGGGTACACATAGACACCCCATAATTATCATCTGTATTTTACTAATAGTAGGATGACTGTTATGTGACAGGATATAAAATTCGATGAGGGGAAAGCCATGCGGTTGTCACTTGAGAGGGAGCTAGACTTGCATGCAGAGGAGGAACTGTTGGTTCCCAAAGATGAGTCTCAAGATGTGGATCAACCACATGAGGAGGTTCATGAAGTGGAGGAAGCCACTCAAGCAGAGCCATCCATCATAAATGGCAAAAAGTGCACCACAAAAGCTGATAGATTGAGACTAGATGTTGCATAGAATGTAGGAGCTCCTACTTCATAGTGCGAACAAAGACAGTCTCCTGATCGATTTACTAGATACATGGATCTCATGAGAAAATGTATTGTGACTGAACCATCTTCCTTTTAGGAAGTAGTGTAGGAGCCCACATGGGTTGATGCAATGGTGGAGGAATATGACTCCATTGTAAAAAACAGTGCATGGGAAATTGTCCCAAGACCGGTTGACAAATCAATGGTAGGTTCGAGATGGATCTACAAGGTAAAGTAAGCTACTGATGGGAGTGTGGAGAAATACAAGGCTAGTTTTGTGGCTCGGGGCTTCTCACAGATCGAGGGGATAGATTATGATGAGACCTTTGCACCTGTCGTAAGGTACTCTTCCATAAGATCCATCCTTGCACTCTCAATGCAGATGGGTTGGCACATTCATCAGATGGATGTAAAAACTGCATTTCTCAATGGGATCATTGAGGAAGAAGTGGACATTGAGCAAACAAAAGGTTTTGAGACCTTTGATAGGGAATTTCATGTGTGCAAACTCACGAGAGCGTTGTATGGGTTGAAGCAAGCACCCCGTGCTTGGTACACTCACATAGACAAGTATTTCACCGGATTGGGCTTCACCAAAAGTCAAGCAGATGCAAACCTATACCAAATTGTGGTGGAGGGTAAGATTTTAATCATTTTTCTTTATGTTGATGATTTAATACTGACTGGTGATGAGTAGCTGATACACTCATGCAAGGAGGACCTTCCAAAGGAGTTCGAGATGAAGGATTTGGGCCTCCTTCATTATTTCCTTGGATTGGAAATATGGCAGCGAGATGGTGAAAATTTTGTGTCTCAAGGAAAGTATGTGTTGGTTTCTTATCCTTTTCCTAGTCTTCTGATTTATTGACCCAGGTTTCATGTCATTCGGGTTTCCAACAAAGCCTCTAAAACTATCGACCCTCGTGGTAAACTAGAAGGCAACACAATACACATGATGTACTACACAGTCTCACCCAAGATAGCTTTAAATGGGTGACTGTAAGACTCAGGTGTTTACAGCCTAGGATTGAGTAGGAGATAGGGGTTTCTTGACTATAGCCCCATTCCATGAGCTGTCAGTGCATTCTACTTATCCCTCCCAGTCACGTATGTACGTTTTACAAGTTAATTCCCACACAACATAAACAGATTTATAACTATGTATTTAACTCATTCATCAAGCCTAACCATTAATTACTAAAAGAAAGTAAAGACATGCATGCATTCATCAAATTACACAAATATTACCATGGTTCACCCCTCCTAGGCTATGTCCACAAATATTTGGCTTCTAGCTCTTTTATTATGGTAGTTATGCATTCCTGGCGCCGCGTGCTTACAATTTCCCTCTTACAGAAAGATCTATATGAGGAGAACTAGATCACATCAGGCTCTATAGCCTGTGGTATAATCCTTAGATCCTCCTTCTTCTCTCGGTCCTAGCTCAACAACTTACAAAATAACTCAAAACAACATTACATATCGCCTTCGCTCATGCGTAGCTACATTCGTAACAACCAATGACCAACAATCTTCATAACCTTAATAACAAGAACAACCCTATATGATACCTTCGTATCTATATTTATACATTTTGGGCTCTTCATCCATTTATAATGTATTACCAAAACCCTAACCCTATTGACATTAGGTCTTCCTCCCATGTGTGTGTTGTTCTTCCTCCAACTATCGCTTTTCTTGTGCACTCTTTCTTGCATGCACGCGTGCTATTCTTTCACCATATGTTACTTCAAATTTTGCATGCTTTCTTACCCACGATTTTCCTTCTCTTCCCTTCGGCCTGGTGCCAACAGGCCCCCAACACTAACATGTGACTCGTCTCGAGTCACCTACTTTTGTGCTTCCTCGATCTCCTTGGTGATCATCTGGAATTTTTCCTGTAAATCTGCCACTTTTGGCAGTGCCTGCGCGGTTTTCTGCTTGATGGTGTTGACTGTCTGAGATTCCACTTCATCGCTCATCAATCCTACGCATTCTAACCAGGTCTGTGTTATCTATGTTCTGGATTCTTCTTCCTGTACGAGTACTTCTGCTACCCGTTCCTGCAACGGTTCTATTTGAGCATGACGCTCCTGTTTTCATGTTTGCACAGTGATAAGTTCTGCTTGCATCTTCTTCAACTCTTGCGTTCCCTTGACCCTTTCTGGAATTGGCATGGTCTTCTGTCACTGCTTGAGTTCTTAGATCATCGCATTGATCCTCTCCTCTTCCTTGTCCCAGTGTTGGACGTGTGGATCCTCTTCCAATGTTGTCCAAAGTTGTGCTGCTTTCTCGAACAAGTCAGCTACCATGCTAACTTGTTTTTATATCTCCTGCAGTTGTGTTGTTTCTTCATGCTTCCTTTTCTCCTTCATTGCTGGTGGAGTTGTTGGTCTAATCTGTTCTCAGAGAGTCTCGATCTCCTTCTGATATCGATCAATTGCCTACGCAATTTGGTCGATCTTGTCAGTGGCTGGAAGTTTGTTTCCTTGCCCAGTGCTTGGAAGTTTCCCAAAAAATTCTTCCACTCTACGTTCCAGTTCGTTTCTGCGTTCTTTCTCCTCCTGAGTTTCAGATTTGGTCTGCGCACAAACTGTTTCCAACACTTCCAACTTCTTTGTTGTTTGTTGTAGCTCGACTAAATTTTTGTGTGCTCGAGACTAGATCTTGTGGTTGATGCTAACTTGCAATTTGTATAATGCCCTTGATGGCATTCTTGTCAAGAACAATTGGATGTGGTCCAAATCCTTCAATGGCGTCTGTCCTACAATTTCATCCATCCGCAACATGCTAGGCTTTATGTAGATCATTGAATGTGCGTTGGCATCGGAAGAACTGGGTCTCGTTCTTCTACCTCCACTCTATATTTGGTCCGTGTTGTCGATGGATCTGTGCCTCTACTACTACTTGCACTTTGGGCTTCCTTGAGTTTCTTGAGGAACTGTCCCATTTCTTCCAACTCCTTCTGTAGTTTATCCCTGTGATGTGCTGCATTATCGAAATCCTCAGTGACGCAATCCTGGACCATTCTGGCGATCATCTCTCCATTGTCCTCCATGATCATATAGTCCAGTGATGCTCGTTGTGCCTTCATTTTCTTGCGCGAGCCTGCTGCCTATACAACTGGTCTCTTAGTTCTCCCTGGTTTCTGTGTGATGGGATTTGGGGCGGTTTTCTGCGCTCCCTCAACCTGTTTCCACTGTCCATTGGTCGGCTGAGTGGTTTCTTTCTTCCCCTTCTGGGTCCCTGGCTACTCTGACCCGTCATCTGCCTGAGTCGACTTGCTTTGGCCTATTCTTCATTTCTTGGGTACTGGGATTTGCGGAGGCTGTGTGTCCGCCTATGTAGCCCCTCCTTCTGTTGTTTTTCTTGGTACTTCCATGTGTATGGCTGGGATCCTCCATTCATCCTTCCATTCATTGATGATCATCTCGATATCACCCTCGGTGATGCAGTAGCGCATCTGTAGCCACTATTTATTTGGATCCTGCCTTGGTTGTATCCACATAGCTTGTCGTTTGACCTAGAAATTGGCGATGTCCCCATATCGCGTGACAACCTCTGGTGTTATTCTCCATGCTCGGCTGATGGCTTCCTGTATGTCCCGTAGGTATGCTTCAAATACGATTCCATTCTCTCTCTCATGCTTGGTCTGTGATGCGGATATTAGTACGTGATATATTTCTCCCTCTGGCTATGGTCTAGTACAAAAGATTATGTGTTCGGGTTCTCGCCATCCCATGAAGGCTATGAGGGTGATCATCCATGAGTAATGAAATTTTGTACCTGCATCCTATGCATCATTATAGTCCACTTGGAACAAGTTTGATAGGTATGGCGCCTAGCTCACGGAGGTGCCTTTTGTGCACAGAGATGCAACAACGATGACTCCTGTCAGTACTTCTTCTTTGCGACATTTTCTTAGCAGTTTGTAGGCTAAGATATTTGCGCCCAATTGTGTGGTTGCATTGTTGATCTGTTTGATTATGATGCCTCTTGTGCACCTGCCGGTACCATATTTCTTCTTTGTTTCTTCTGCTAACGTATTTTCCTTGGTTTTATCGTCCAAAATTAGCGCGGGATCCATGCCCTGGGTGGGTAGTCCTGTTATCTATGTGATAAGATCGAAAGTTATGGGGACGGGTTTGTCCAAGTATATATCCCCTTCATGCGAACTGCTAACAACTGCTTGACGCATGTCGTTGCATATTGGCCTCTGCCAAAGTGTGGTAGCTTCAACAACCCTAAAATTTATGTTCTGTCCAGTCCAACTGCCCACTGATGTGGCTGGCTGATCATTTCCCCAAGTTGGTTCACAACTATTTTATGCATATAGAAATGTGGTGCAAGTTTTGGGTATTTCATTTCATCTGAGATGTTGTGGTCGAAATACTTAAGTTTCCCGACGTGACCCAATAGCTGCTGGTTTTCCGGTACTCCCTCGGGTATGCGTGGTAGTACAATCTCTATTGCTGGTTTCTTTTGAGGTGAGCTTGGTATTTGAACTCTGTCCTCCTGCTACGACGACTGGTTTGAAGTTACAACAACTCCCGGTTTCTCCCTTGTCATCCACTCTGGCCAAGCCTAGGTAGTTCCAGCGATATCCTCTTCTGGTTGACCTAAGTCGGGTGCTTGCATTTCATCTAGTTGCTCCTCTTCTCCCAGATGCTGTGCCATTCTATTCACTTCCATGGCTGCTTTGGTGTGTTTTGGTTGTATTTCCTGCTGAGTTTTGGCTTCCTTGTTCCTAGGTTCTTACGCCGGTGCTGGTGTATCCTGTTCCATGGCCTCTGCTTGTGGCTATGGAATATCTTCTAGTATTAGTGTGGAGTCTACTGATATTTCCTCTAGCTATGGGATTTCATCAATATCTACGATCTCGGGTTGTTTCTGCTCATTTTCTTCCAGTGGTCCTCGGGACCTAGTTTGAACCCTAGTCGCTCTGGCTATCTAGCCTGGTTCTGCTAGATTCGGTGGTGCCATAACGGTGACTGTCGAATGTTTTCTAATTTTGACTGGCTTCATTGGGTTCTGTGGTCTCACTCTATGATAGCTACTATTTCTCTCTCTTTGTTCTTCTTTCGCAAGTAAACCAATTGTTTCCGTGCTCGTGTGTTGTATGGGCTTGTCCTGAATCTTGTTGAAGACACTTCCTCCATTGTGCGATTAGTGCACCATAACTGTGGGTTCAATGCATTTGTGGCTTCATACTTGCCATTATTCCTACTTTTCCATCTCTAGTTGGCACATTTAATGTGGTGTCCCATTGACCCTTGCCTTGATTTAATTCTGCCTTATGTTGTCCTATCATCCTGCTTTCGCTGACTTTCCTTTTCCCGCTTATTTTCCTTTTTGATATGACCGTTGTCCTTGCCTTTTCTATCTTTGTGTTCTGACTTGAATGCAACCTGTGTATCTCTGGCATGTTGTGTGCTATTTGAGCCTCGTTTCCTTCTTCTTCTTTTTTTTTATTGCACGGTGGGTGGTCTACTGTCCTTGTACAGCTTCAGCCAACTCCCATTGATCATTCCTCCGAGGTTTGTTCCTACTAAATCTCTTAAATGTATAGCTCCTCCGTTTGTTACCAATTTTACCTCATATGGTCCTAGCCACTGCATTCTTAGCTTTCCTAGGTGCTGAAATGACTTACTATCATAGGAAAATACTAGATCTCCTTCCTTAAATGTTTTCCTCTTGATGTGTCAATCATGCCACGCTTTGTCTCTTGCTTTTTGTACCTGTTTATGGAATCCTGCCATGATTCGATCTTCCTCCATTGATAGTAACTGGTCCAGTCTTTCCTGTAGTGTGCCTCATTCAGTCATTTGTGTGATCAATGTTACACATAGAATGGGTATTAAGAATTCTAAAGGCATGACTTCTTCTTGGCTGTAGACTATTTTAAATGGTGTGTTCCCTGTCAATTTTTTGCATGTGGTCCAATACACCCATAATAATGCTGGTACCTTGAGGTACCAATCGTCTATGTTGACTTTACAGATCTTTGTCAAAGCATTCTCTAGAATTTTGTTAAAGGCTTCTACTGTGCCATTTGCCTGTGGATGGTACGGTGTGCTTTTCTAGTGGTGAACCTCAAAATCTTCAAGCATCACACAGATGGTGCTGTTTATGAAGTGCGTGTCTTGGTCACTCATCAAAAATCTTGGACACCCAAATCTAGTAATTACTTGTTCAAACAAGAAGTGTCCAGCTGTCTTTGCACTACAATCTCTTACTAGTGCGGTTTCCACCCATCTTGTTAGGTATTCCGTTGCAGTGATAATGTATCTTGCCCCGGTTCTTTTGGATGGTGGGTTGATTTGTCCCATGAAGTCTATTGCCCATTTGTCGAATGCTTGTAATGTTACTTGTGGTTGTAGTGGCATCTCATCCCTTCTATTGGGTTTGCCTACCCTCTAACAGACATCACATTGCTGAGTACTCTTTCGAGTCTCTGTGGATCGTTGGCCACCATAATTCTGCGCTTAGTACTTTCTACGCGGTAGCTTTTCCTACATAATTCCCTCCTACCATTCCTTCATGGGCTTCGGCAATAATTCTTGGATGTTCATGCTCTAGCACATATCTTCGTAAGATTCTATCTGCACCCATCTTGTATAGATGTCCTGCGATTAATTGATAGTTGGTTGTGTAGACTACTAGGTTCTTCTTTTGCGCAGCGGTATATTCTCGTGGCATGGTGTCTATTCTCAAGTACTAAATGATTTCTGCAAAGTATTCATCAGCAATCTGTATTGAGAATAATTGTGCATTCGAAAATTTTTCTTTTAAATTCGTCGGTTCTTCTCCATTGGTGACCCTTGATAGTGGTCTGGTCCTGCATTCAGTTTTCCTGGTTTAACTATTACCTCGAAGTCAAATTCTTGAAATAGGAATAACCATCGGCAAATTCTCCCCCCCAACACTGGCTTGTTGACTAGGTATTTCAGGGCTGAGTGATCTATAAACATCTTAAAGTGTTTTCCCAATAGGTAATGTCGGAACTTCTGCAGTGCATAAACCATAGCTAGACCTTCTCTTTTTGTCGTGTTATAATTCTGTTATGAATCTGATAATTTTTTTCTTGCAAACGCTATCGGGTGATCCAAGTCTCCCGCTCCTAGTTGTCCTAGGATAGCTCCAAGTGCTATCGATGATGCATCTACATGTACATGGAATGTCTTTCCACAGTTTGGGAAGACTAATATTGGTGTAGTGACCATCTTTTCCTTCAGGGTATCCAGACCATGTTGACACTCATCGTTCCATTGATACTTTGTATCCTTCCTTAACAATTTTTCCATTGGTGTTGTGATCTGCGCGTAGCCTTTGATGAATTTATTGTAATATCTTGTGTGTCCTAACGTTGCTCTTAGCCGGGATACTATTTTTGGTACTGGTAAGTTAACAATGACGATGATTTTTGTCGGGTCCACTAGAAAGCCTTGTTTGCATACTATGTGTCCCAATAGTATCCCAAACGGTGTTCCAAATATGCATTTCTTGATACTCAGTGATATCTGGCATTGTCTGCATCGTTCTAACATCAGTCGTAAAACTTCCACATGGTTTTTTAATAGGCTATACACTGTCCAATCATCCAAGTATACTTCGAGAAATTGATGGATGAATTCCTTAAATGTTGCGATGACCACACTGGAGAATATCACAGGTTCATTCTTCAGTCTGAACGACATGACTATGTACTGATAGGATCCCCATTCCATCACAAACGTGGTCTTGTGTCTATCCTCCTGTGCTATCTTAATCTGATGGTAGCTTGAGAATCCATCAGTGAATGAGTAAGCTTCATTGCCCCCTACGTTCTCTAGTACTTCATCTATGAATGGTGTGGGAAATGGGTTGTGTAGGCATGCATCATTCAACTTCCTCAAGTCGACGCATATCCTGATTCCTCTCCTCTGTTTCTTGTCTTGTACCATCATCGGGCTTATCCATTCTGATTCCTTGACTGGTTCGATGATGTCGGCCTCGAGCATCCTATTGATCTCATCTTTAAATTTATGTTTATATATGGGATTCAGTCTGTAGGGTCATTGTTTAATAGGTCTCGCGTCAGATCTGAGTGGTATTTTCATTTCTCCTAATTCTCCAGCTATGCCCTTCATCTCTGTAAAGGTTGTGGGAAAAAGGTCGCTATATTCACGCAATAATTTTGTGATGCTTTCTACTGTCTGTTCATCCCAATAATCTCCAATGCTGGCCATTTTGGGCTGCTCGACAGTGTCGATGTTAACCTTCTTTATCCTAATTGGTGCAGACATGACTTCTAATTCTATAGGTGGTCCCTCCATATTTCTCTCACCTTCAACTTCTTCGATCTGAATATCGTGCGGATCATCCTCATCCGGTGCTTCCTCCTGTACCTGGTAACATGACAATAGTTCCTTGACTGTCTTATTATTCCACTATTGTTCTTATGTAATAAGTTCTATGTCCATTTCTTTAATGAATCTAATGCCTCTGATCCATTTCAGGGTCGCATCAATGTTGAGGTTTTCATGCTCGAATGAGAAAGTGATTATGAAGTTCTGTTGGAGTGTCACCCATGTCTTGGTTCCTTTGCATAATTCCTGGTCTATATACCAGTTTGCTAGTATGCCCTCTAACGTATGAATGAAGTGATGAGGCCATTCCTCTGGTGGTGTCATTTTCCACAGTGTTTTACACTCCTCCAAGTGTTCTGCTGGTGTCCCTAGTCCTTCGTATTTCTGTTGTTTGTGATATGTATGTCCTGCGCTAAGCCTTATGTGAAATAATCACTTGCATTGATACCAGTCTGTGATAGTTTCCTTGTGTGCACCCCACCATCTTGCAGGTGTGGCCTTTAGTGATAAATCCAGTGCTATTAATCTCTGGTTTTCTAACACTTCGTCTTCATATTGTGTGAAGAAAGTTTCCAAATCATTCAGTCCGTGAAAAATGGGTGGTTCCTTGATTTCTATGCTAGTTTTCTAACGCGGTGTCTGAGTCTGTTGCACATGAAGTAATGCTCTGCCAATTGAGTACCCCGTCTGTAGTTGGGTTTGCGTAATCCTCATCGCATGCAGTTGTTCTGTACAACTGTCCGATCTCATCTAAATCCAGACAAGTGGGTTCTATGAACCTCTACCCTTCTGATGGGTCTAGTGGTGCTATGACCTTGTAGTCTCCCAACTCAAATGTCATTTTTCTGGTTTTCAAGTTAATTTGTGCCTGGTTGTCGAATGCCCAGTCTATTCCAAGTAGTGTCAGGTAATTTTTTGTTCCATCTACTATTTCAATGACTTCAAAGTTTTCCTTAGTGCACACTCCATCCAGGTCTACTATTACTCCTTTCAGCCTACCGATTGGTAGAACTCTATGTTGATTTGCTAGCTTTAACTGAACGATTGAGTATCCCAATGTTGGTTCTCCCATGCATTGCCATGTGGTCTTTGGTAGCACACTCACTTCGGATCCTAGGTCAAGTATAATATCTCCCATATTGAAATCCCCAATGTTAGCATTTAGTCTAAATTCCCTACTTGTTCTTCTTCTCATGTGTAGGTGGTTGACAATTTTCAATTGTGGCTTTTATTCCGTCTTGCTGCTACATTTCTCTAGGATGTTTTATAATATTTTCACAGATGAAGGATTGCTTAATACTTTGATGCATGATTGCAAAAAGTCTTTGATAGTACTTACTTGTCCCTTGGTTTGCACTCTGTTGGTATGGTCCAGTGATGGCAACGTCTCATATTCTGGAGCTTCTTGGCTTTGCTGTGCAGTCGACGCTATGTCCTTCTTCTGGAATTCTTGTTAGGCTTCTGTAAAGATCTCTTTTTCCTTGTGCATGTTGAATTGCTTCTTGGGGTCCGTGTTCTTCTTTACCCATTGGTTCTGTGCTAGTTCATGTTGAACTGCATCATTTCCTATTTTTGTTCCTCCTCGCGTGACTATGTTGATGTTCTGCCCATCATCCCTTGCTTCAGTTGAAATCCACTGGAGATTCTGATTTTTTTGGTTCCATTTTCCTGAATCTTTACTATTAATGTCAGACATTCCTCTGTATCATGGTCTGATGCACGGCAATACATACAAGTTGTTGGTGGCAGTGGACATTCCCATGCATAATGTCCTAGTTGCTGGAAATTGTGACATGTGACAGGTCCTCGACTGCGTCTGAAACCTCCTCTGGCTTGTCCTGCTCCTTTATATCCTGTGTGATCACCTCGTGGTGCATTATATTTTGGTGCTTGATTATACTGTGCAGTATTGTACTGGGGCTGTGCTAGATTGTACTGTGGTTGCGCATTATTGTAGGGTTGTTGCACATTATTATACTGTGGCTACGCAGTGTTGTATGGGGTTGGGGCTTGATTGAACCGTGGTGCTGCTTGCCCAACCATCATTTCAGCCTGTACCCTGTATGAGTATGATGTTCTTTCTCGCATCATCTCCATAGTTCTGCAATCTTTGTCATTGTGGCCCACTGATTTACAAAAGGTGTAGTATGAATTCTTTGGGACTGTCTGGTATTTCTGCATCATCGTGTAGTGATAGGGGTCATGACCCTGTTTCTTACATATTTCACACCTAAATCCTCCCTGTGGTAGTGGGTTTGGCATACCTGTCGCCATATACTACACGAATGTTGGTCATTTGTTCTTATGGTGTCTTTTCGACCTACAGGTAGTGCACCAAATGGATTCTCGTTTATCCTTTTTCTTATTTTGGTTTAGCTGAAATGTTAAGTTCTTCAAATCCTCCTTCAGTTCTTCGATAGCTGGGTCCATTTGTTGGTACTAGTTCTCTTCCAATTATAAGGCTGCCTATAGAGCCTCTTCCTGCGTCTGAAACTTCTATTGTCATAAGGGGTATTTTAAGTGTGGGAGTAGTGAGTTGACAAACAGATGCCGATGTTGCATATCAATCATAATATATTTTAACTTCCCTTTTAATCGCTTGAATCTCTTATCAATCTCCCATACAAATTCTCCTGGTTTCTGTCTTTTCTCGATCATCTTGTTCATGTACTGATCCTCTGAGCTCGACTTCTGGAACTCATTGATCAATAGTTTCTTAATGTCGGCCAGTGTCCTTGTTGTCCCAGGAATGATGTTCATGTCTAGAATCATGTACCAGTCTAGCACGCAGTCACGTAGAGTGATCACTAGCTGCGTGAGTTTGGTATCTTCATCGGTGATCTGCTTTGCTTCCCAAATATTTGCGCAAATGAACAAATGCTTCTCAGGATCTTATTCTACTTCACCTCAGAACTCTAGTAATATGATAGTAGGATCGTGTCCTGCCATTCTAAATACTGAACTACTACCTCCTCCACGTGGTGTAGATAATTGACTAAGATTTCCTGAACTAGCTCCTCCAGTTGTTGCACCTTGTGTAGATGTACTTCCTATTGTCAGACTCCCTATGAACTTCAGTTGTCTAAATGGTGGTGTTATTTTTGGTGTATTGGTCGCACATGGGTTTATGGGTTCCACACTAAAATTAATATGGAAAGGATGGCTGCCTTCTCCTCCTGTTCTTGGGCCTCTTGTTTTCCACTCATAAGTGGCGCGCAGGATTTCCTCAATCTGCTCCATAGCCCAGAGATCCTCTACCTCTTCCTCATCACTCGCCAAGCCCTCCCTTTCGGCTACGACTCTCTTCTTGGTGTTCATCTTATATTGGTAGGGTACTTTGCTACACATCGTTCCTAATGATGCCAAGATCCACTTAAGTTGGTCATCATCCATCAAGATCGGGTCCAAGGGTTCCTCCTCCTTCTTGTCTTTATCCTGCCCTCATTCCATTCCTCCTCTCTTTGTCAGTGCTTCCCCTCGTCTCCCATGCCCCCAGGGAAGTCTAGCTGTCTGACTCCATTGTCATCACACCTTTGTTATATAGCAGTATCTTGATAGAAGTATATAGTGATCGAATGTACCTTCTTCTAGGTCCTCATAGAAACTCTTTCTCGACTGTGCTGTATGACTTCGTTGTGTCTACTGCAAATTCAGTGATGAAGCCTGCCACAATACTGTCAAGCCAAAAGTCTACTGCGCGGGTGAATTTTTTGTTCACGTACTACAATTGCTCAATCTGTATTGGTGTCCAATATGGTTGTCGGATTCGGTTCATCGTGTGGTTATCCTTTAACCTTAGGATCCACTCCTATAGTAGATGTGGAAACTCACAAAAAAAGACTTCGTGTAATCAGTAAATACGTATTTATCCAAATATTTACGCGGTGTGATTCTAGGGTTTCTATTATCTTTTTGTGCAAACTCTAGTTCTTTAGTTCTCAACCAACCCTCGATTTCCTCTTTCATGGGGTTCCAAGGTCTCAACATTCCCGTCTAATGGCTCATTTCTCCTCTGTTTCACTCCTTCGGTTCTTGTTCACTCTATCTCATCTCCTCAGTCCTTTCTTGTTCCTCTTAACACGAAAACAAAATGATTTTTTGGTTTCTTATCATTTTTCTGGTTGTCTGAGTTATTGGCCCAAGGTTCTTGTCATTCAGGTTTCCAACAAAGCCTCTAAAACTATTGGCCCTCCTGGTAAACCAGAAGGCAACGCAGTACATAGGATGTACTAGATAGTCTCACCCAATATAGCTTTAAATGGGTGACTGTAAGACTCAGGTGTTTACAACCTAGGATTGAGTAGGAGATAGGGGTTTCTTGGCAATAGCCCCATGCCACGAGCTGTCAGTGCATTCTACTTATCTCTCCCAATCGCGTATGTACGTTTTATAGTTTAATTCCCACACAACATAAATAGTTTCATAACTATGTATTTAACTCATTCATCAAGCCTAACCATTAATTACTGAAAGAAGGTAAAGAGATGCATGCATTCATCAAATTACACAAATATTACCATGGTTCACCCCCTCCTGGGCTACGTCCACAAATATTTGGCTTCTAGCTCTTTTATTATGGTAGTTTTGCATTCTTGGCGTCGCATGCTTACAATTTCCCTCTTATGGGTAAGATCTATATTAGGCGAACTAGATCGCATCGGGCTCTACAACCTATGGTCTAATCCTTAGATCCTCATTCTTCTCTCGGTTCTATCTCAACAACTTACAATATAACTCAAAACAACATTACATATCGCCTTCTCTCATGCATAGCTACATTTGTAACAACCAATGATCAACAACCTTCATAACCTTAATAACAACAACAACCCTATATGATACCTTCATATCTATATTTATACATTTTAGGCTCTTCATCCATTTACAATGTATTACCAAAACCCTAACCCTATCGACGTTAGGTCTTCCTCCCATGCACGTGTTGTTCTTCCTCCAGTTGTCACTTTCCTTGTGAATGATTTCTTGCATGCGTGGGTGTTGTTATTTCACCAGCTGCTACTTCGACTTCTGCATGCTTTCTTGCCCATGATCGTACTTCTCTTCCCTTCAACCTGGTGCCAACAATATGCAAGGGAGATACTGGGTAAGTTTCACATGGAGGGATACAAACCCATGGATACTCCTCTTCTAGGAAACTAGAGGAAAGAGGATGCTACTTTTGGAGAGGTAGTGGATGCTACTGTCTATCGACAGTTAGTGGGTTCGCTAATGTATCTAGTGAACATGAGACCAGACATTTTCTATGCAGTTAACTAACTGAGTCAAGTGTTGGTTAAACCTACCAAGCTCTTTTGGAAGGCGGGCAAGCATGTCCTGAGATACGTGAGGGGCACATCTGAGTATGGTTTATGGTACATACAGATGGATGAGGTGAAGTTGCATGGCTTCATGGATGCATATTGGGCAGGCATCCCAACAGACAGAAATAGCACATCAGGGGGGATCTTTAGTATCGGATCTATCACTGTTTCTTGGTACATAAGGAAACAGAGATCCGTGGCACTCAGTTCAACAGAAGCAGAATACATGGAAGCGAGACAAGATTCATGTGAGGCTATCTGGATGAGAAAGATCTTGGTTGGTTTGTTTGGTTCTCCTTTAGATCTGACAATGATTCATTGTGATAATCAGAGTTTCATTAAACTCTCTATTAATCCCGTGTTTCATGATAGATCTAAGAATATAGATATCCAGTATCATCATCTCAGAGATTGTGTGCAACAGAAGATCATGTTGCTTCAATACACTCCTACGGAAGATTAGGATGCAGACATTCTGACGAAGGTGCTCACTAGGAGAAAATTCGAATACCATAGAGATAGGATTGGGGTGAAGGATAATCCCTTTCTTGTTGAGAGGGAGTGTTGAAAAGTCAACAAGAAATGTGTGTCTAATTTACTTTTCCCTTAAATAAATTGGACAATAAATATTAATCTATTATCTCATAATTACTTGAAAATAGTTAACTGAAATGGAAAATAAGTTAGCTATAGGAAATTCGAGTTCAAAGGTTGAATAGTGGGACATCCAAGCCGAATTAGTTGTAACTGAGTGATTCAAATTTGTAACAGAGTTGGATGTGTAGTTATGTGAGTTGTGAAGTAGTTTAACTCAGTTAAGTGAGTTAAGCTCAGTTGTACTAGTTGTAACTGAACTTACACTAGTGAGAGATCAGTGAATTAATTATTAATTAATTCACAATTAGTGATCTCACATGCAACTAAATATTTACCATTGTTAACTACATGCATGTCAGATCCAGTGGAGACCCAGTTGAGATAACAGGTGAAAGGGATAGTTTGGCTATCAGTTGTGATTTGAGTGAAGTGCACTCATGCAATCACACACACGGTGGATGTGCCCATGAGCAATGTGCAGCCTAGGCAAGAGGATTTTGAATTCTTTTGCAGGTTTTCCATTAGCAGGGATTATGTAGAGGAGGCAAGTTGTCTGGGAGTAGTAAATTAGCACATGAATTTGTCAATTTTTGCATGACAGTGTGAGACGATTGTATATTGTACTGAGAGCTCTTGGATTCAAGTTTTGTATGATATTGTTTCGTGATCCATGATATAAACATAATATATGATAGTGGGGTTTTTATCTTTATGCTTTCCCGGTAAAAACATCTGTGTTATGTGTGATTGACCTTTCTTCTTGATATTACAATTGGTGATCATTTTTTAAATTCCACAAGAATATTTGTAGAAGATATTATGTATTTAACAGTGGAATATAATTGTTATATCAAGAGAATCCAGACAATACATAATTTGTATTGAAAATTTATACAGTCTATGCCAGGTGAACTAAGTTACTCAAAAAGAAAAGGCATATTCATATGCCAAAATAAATATGTCAAAGAAATTCTCAAGAAGTTCCAAATGGAAGACTGCAAACCAATGAGGACTCCTATGATCACAGGATGCAATATGAGATTAGATGATGATTCACCAAAAGTAGACCAGACTATGTATAGATCTATGATTGGAAATTTTCTCTATGCAACAACAACAAGACCTGACATAATGCAGGTTGTAGGACTAGTGGGAAGGTTTCAATCCACACCTAAAGAAACTCACTTAAAATAAGTAAAATGGATATTCAGATATCTACAAGCTACATTAGACTTTGGATTTTTGTATCCAAAAACAAAAGAGTTTACTTTGAATGCATATACTGAAGAAGATTGATTGAGAAGGTAGTATAGATGATAGGAAAAAAAACAATGGAGGAGAATTCTTCCTAGGAAAGTGTCTAGTGGCATGGATAACTAAGAAACAAACATCTATATCATTGTCCACAGTAGAAGAAGAATACATTGTTGCTGAATCTTGCTGCATACAAGTAATCTGGATTAAACAAACCTTAGAATATTTACAAGTGAAATGTGATCATCCAATCACTATCAATTGTGATAACACCACCACTATAAGTATCTCTAAGAATCATGTAATGCACTCTAAAACCAAACATATCCCAATCAAATATCATTTCATTAGATATCAGGTTACTCAAAATTTGGTGAAAGTGGAGCATGTAGACACAAAAGAACAAATTTCATACATTTTTACAAAACCCTTACCCAGAAACACATTTGAAAATATTAGACAAAAAATAAGAGTAATCTCCATCCCTAGTTGAACTCTAAAAGATTCATCAGAAAATGAATCACATAGACAGGGGGAGCATAATCTTAGGGGGAGAAAAGAAAGATGCCTTCTGTCATTGCTGTCAAAGGGGGGGGATAAGCAATGAAATTCAAGCTATAAAACTCAAAAAGAGGGATAATGTAGAAAAATACAATTTTACTGTGTTTTCATCAATGCCAAAGGGGGAGATTGTTGGAAGTGTGGTTTTCATTGATGTCAACAGTGCGCCAGGACACAAGCTCAGAGAAACAACACTGCATCGCACAGAGATTACGTAGGACGCAAGCTCAGGAGAAATAACACTACATCACATAGAACACAAGCTCAAAGAAATATCTCTACATCGTGTAGAGATCGTGCATGACACAAGTTCAAAGAAATAACATTGATATCATGCAGGATGCAAGATTAGGAGAAATAGCACTACATCGCGTAGAACACAAGCTCAGGTAAATAACACTGTATCGCGTAGGACACAAGCTCAAAGGAATAGCATTGAGATCGCACGGGACACAAGCTCAGGAGAAATAATGCTGCATCACATAGAAATCACGTAGAATGCAAGCTTAGGAGAAATAGAATTGCATTGTGCAAAGATCACGAAGGACACAATTTAGGAGAAATAACGTTGCATCGCGCAGGATGGATATAGTTTCATCACGCAGAGATTGAACTATTGAAACATATTCTATATTAACGGTGATAGATGCACCATGCCTCGTCCATCTAACCTACCGCGTGAGACATGAAAGTATTATTAAAACCACATTGTTGAATTCCCTACTATGCACAACATGGAAGTAGTATTAAAGCCCCATTGTGACAAGTTTCGAGACACGAAAAGGGAAACCCCATTTTTACAATTTTTTGAGACACGAGAGATGCAACCCCATTGCAACAAGTTTAGAGACAGGAGAGGTACAACCCCATTGAGATAAGTTCTGAAGATACGAGAGGTCCAACCCTACTGCGACAAGTTCCGAGACACGAAAGGTGTAATCGCATTGTGACAAATTTTGAGATACGAAAGGAACATCCCCACTGCGACTCAAGCCACGATTCTTTCCCTAACTCAAATTCTCTAGAAATGGTTTGAAGGATTCAACGGTTATGTTCCCAAGGCAGCCAGACATCAAAATCAACGATCAAGATTGAATCCTGATCATGATCCTGTGATAATCGAGTTTCGACGAATCTAGAGCTATGTGTAATAATGAACGTGTTAGTCTTAGTCATTTGTTGGGGTTTCTCAAAATCGATCATTCCATAAGGAATATTGACATAAGAAATAACTAAACTTAATTAATTTAAAGGGGATTTGAAGTCAATTTAAGTTAACTTCAATAATAGTTTATTGTTAATAAAGAGGCACATTGATTCATTGAAGAGACACAATGGTTCAATGATGCACACCGTTTGGTAAGATATATAAACCCATATATATAAAAACCATTCGGTGCCTCCTTTCAAGTTGGTTCTTGAATAATTCAAGAGGTTGGAGCCTCCTTTCAAGTTGGTGCTTGAAGAAATAGGGAGTTGTAGCTTCCTTGAGTAGATGCTCATAAAAGGAAGGGGATTTGTGTCTCCTAGAGTTGGTGCTATAAAAAGGATTGGTGTCCTTCACAATATAGATTGTTGTTATTTAGACATTGTAATTATTATTTATGATAAATAATTAACTATTTGTGAATTCATTTTTAATTTACTGTTGTGGTTGAAAAAGTTTTGAAAAATAAATACTAATTAGATAAAAGGTAATATTGATTCACCCCCCCTCTCAGTGTTTCCAATAATAAGGTCTTTGGATCTTTATATATTTAATTTTTATAGATTAAATGTGATTACAAATTAAGTGCAAATATTAGGACTTGTAAAGTGGAAAATCATATACTAAAAGTGCTAATATTGGATTTAAAAGCGCAAAATCATATTCCTAAAGTGATAATATTGGTTTTCAAAAGTGCAAAATCAAATTAAAGAGATAGAAATGTAAAAACAATTGTTACAATGTGAATGAAACATATTTGTTAGATCGATTGAGGCCTTGCTTGCTACACCTGAATGGTGTTAGTGATGTGAGATCTATTGTAAAAAACATAAAACTAGTTTGTTAAATAATTTAGTAAATTATTTTTCTTAATATTTTCTATGTGTGGCAATGATTTTATGGTTGACAGAGTATTCGGTTTTTTATATATTCAGTTGTGTGATTAATTTAGTAGAACTTGTAGATGATGTGTAACCAACTTTAAAAGTTGTGAATGATATAAATTAAACGTGATTGAAAATTAAGTGCAAAGTCGAGGTTTGTAAAGTGCAAAATGAGATTCTAAAAGTGCTAATGTCAGATTCCAAAAGTGCAACATAAGATTCCTTAAGTGTCGATATTAGTTTTCAGAAGTCAAAATCATATTCTATAAGTGCCAATGTCATCTTTCACAAGTGCAAAATCAAGTTCTAAAAGTGTTTGTATCGGATTCAAAAAGTGCAAAATCAAGCCGTGAAAGTGCTAATAGAGATTCAAAAGGTGCAATTTTGGGACCCAATATTGGCACTTTTGGAACTGGATTTTGGACTTTATAAACCTCAATTTTGGACTTTAGAAAGGTTGTTTTTTACTTGCCTTTGAAGGGAATTAGACTGGAATTAATCCAAATTTAATGAAATAAGGGTTTGCTAAGTGGCCTTCTGCTTATATAGGAATATTGGTAACTAGTCAATAGAAGAGGTAGTTGTGATGTTGCTCTCTTAGTAATGCTTGTATTCCTTTACTTATGATATATAAGGATATGCTTGTTTGTAAAGAAGATTACGAATTGTTAATAAGTTGTGTGAATGTTCTTTTAAGTTTCCAAATTTTGCATAATAATGAGTATAGGTTTATGAAATAGATTGTGGGCAACATTTATTGATTAATTTGTATTTTTGCTAAGCTCATGAGCATATATGGATTACTTATTTAAGTAGTAGGAATTGTATCCCTAATGTGCTTGAATGCTTGAGAAGCCTTGTGTATGTAAAGAATTGTAGCATATTATGAATTCAATTACATTGAAAAGTAGGCTTTATGAAAAATGAATAGGTTACAATTGGTTCATTCTTGGATTGTAGATCCAATTGAGACGTTGTGTTAATGTTTTTTGATGAAATGTTGAAGTACTGAGATTTTTTAGACTCAAACTTGTTTGTTTTAAATAAATTTGTTGTCTCATTCTTGAGTTAGTCTTCAATTTGGGTTAGTATTGTTGATGTTGTTGAAGTAGTGCTAAGGGGCACTACATATTTAATGACCTTAATTATTATACTAGGAGAAAATGAATCATATTATGAGACATAGAGAATTACATTAAATATCTAATGAGTTATGATTCAAAATACAAGAATATCAAAGGTAATACACTTGATGTATCATGGATTTGCTTAATAAATTATTCTTTGGTTCATAGGTAACAAATTGTTCTTGACAATATTTCAATTTGAAAATTGTACAAATACGAAATCCTATCGTTTTGGTATATGTCGAGAACATTTTTATGACATTTACTTCTCGTTATGATCCTTTTACAATGCACATTCTATCAATGTGCCTTTATACCTTGAGGGTTAATTACTAATAATGATTTTTTTAAATACATTAGAAATTATAAGAAACATCATCACCATGAAGAAAAGGATATCATCTACTTGTCAACAAGATGATAATCATGTCATGCTTTAACAACATCACAACTTACAATAATGAAAACATATACTAAAAAGTAATCGATTATTAATAAGTGTAACACAATCCAAGTGTTTCTTCTAAAGTGAAAAATATGACAAGAAGATAAAGCACATAATATGACAACAAGATCTTGTTGATATTTGAATAAATATAATATAGTATGATAGTTAAGAAGTAAGCTAATCTTGTGGTAAACAAACCATATTTCTAGACACAAATTTGATAATAATTCGATAGAAATTATAGGCATGAACAAAGTTCTACCATGATCCAAGATTCATTGCTATAGAGAGAAACCCCCCCTATAGACTACACTAGGGTTCAACATGTAGGGAGATATGACCATCTAAAGTCTCCTACTTTTTAACAACTACCCCAAATACACCCCACATTCATGAATAAAACACAAGGTAAATTGATCCGATAACTCTACCTTAAACTCCGCTTCCGGTGTCGATCCTTTTGCGTTCAGTTTCTCCTCGACTACAAATCTCCTCCCAAGGCTGACTTGCATTCATAAACAGACAAACAAATAACTACGAACATGCATCTTATATATGAATTAGTGGGTTAGATGTCATAATGAAATATAAATCAACCATAAATATTGAACACATCATATTCGGGACAGAAAAAATATTCCTTTTTATATTAATCTCACAAAGTTACTTACAAAGAGATTGACCACTACTCCTCAAACCTGGTCCAAGCTCCTCTTCACCGAGCTCCAACTGTTGCTTCCACATATCTTTCTCCTCTTCACCTCTCTCTAGGGAATGGATTAGGATAGTAATGGAGGAAAAAGGCAAGAATAGGGAATTCTAGCTCAAAACTCACAATGTGGTTGCAAATTCTTGGGGCAAGGGGGGGATGTGAAATGGGCAGAGTTTCACTTTTATTATGCTTATTTTTGGAATGGGACCCCAAAACCTTCTTTTATATGCCAAAAATATAGTTATTATGTTGGGTGACGAGCTATAGGCAGTCAATTGGTTAAGAAACTACCCAAAAGCCTGTAACTCCTTGCAACTTTTGTGGGTATACGCGGGTTGTAATGGTGAAACTAGCATACATACACGGGCTGTAGTGGTACAAAATGAGTACATATGTGGGACGTAGTGGTGTAGGGCATGTACATCTTCAAAAATAGTGTTTTTAAGAAGAGTTGTTCAATGATGGCTTCGCAAAAATAGCAAGTAAGAAGGCATGATGCAAGGTATGCATGTATGGTGCAATTTAGGGTTATAATAGATTCCCCCTAAAGTGTGAGGTCAAAAGAGCATCTGATGGCTGAAACAAATTACAAATATTTACCAATGTATGAAGTGAGTGAGCCCGGGACCAGAGTTCGGGAGGTGCCATCTGTAAAATAACAATTGTCTCACCGAGGTGGGCATACCCATGCTCGGGATGAAATAAATCATGGTTGCCAATCAAATACACTGCAGATCCATGTCATATAACTATATAAAGTGTAGTTGTGAGCAATACACATCGGATCTACATCTCAAAATCAAAGATATACATGTATAATATCCATCTTCAAGAAGATGGTGATGCCTGATGGGTGGAGATGAGGCTTTCATAGCTCGAACAACAACTTCAAAATCTTCAAAACTCGTGTAGGAGTGTAATTTGAGTGTACAACTTCACTACACAGAGGTCTTCGATGGCTCGTTAGGAATAGATAAGAGGATCTTGATGATCAGGCAGAGAACTTCATTGATTTCGAACAAGGACTTGATTGGACTTTCAGGATGATCCGGCATGAGGTCAAGAGACAAATTGTAGAAGGGCCGAATCAAGTTGGGTAAAACTTCCCTTGGATAATAGCATGATAAATGATGAGACTCAGGCATCATGGCATTTTCATAAGTTCACGATGCAGGAGGAAACACAAACTCTCCATGTATTTGGAAGAATAACCAAATGGAGGAGGACATAGCTCTATGTAGCGAGAAAAACTTCCTAAGGTCATATTAAATCCTAGAGATTGACAAACAAATGAAAGGATGTGCTTTGTCCAAGGGAAACTCATTGTGCTTCCAAAAAAAAGAAAACACTTTTCCCATCCTCTTTTTGGGTTATATTTGATTTTTTTTGTCTTTTTCAATAATTTTGGAAAGCTTGAAAAAGAATAAAAGAATGCTACGTTACAAAGGAGGAACAAGTGTCACAGACATACTAGTTCTAAGCACAAGGAACACACTGATGCTCATAGCAAGGAGATATGTGCAGGAAAAGGACAGTCGGGAAAATTCCTCCATGGGTCAAGGTGTCAAAACACAGAGGCAAAGTGCTGCAAGGCTTGCGTATAAGGCATGCTTCAAATGGTTCAGTTGAGAACAACATGGAGCCGACATTAGGCCAAAGACGTAGGGATGAAAATTCGATTGATAAGACAAAAAACCCCCCTTCAATGTATGTTTAACAAGCCCAGAGAAGGTAAGCTCGGTGGTGTTTCATTTTTAGAGAGTTTGAAAAAGCATAAAGGAAGACTTTGCTGGGGTACCTTTTTTGAAGGTAGTCTAGTCGGTTCGAAAAAAGGGTATACTAGCACCAAAAAGACGTCTATTCAAAACCATTTTAATGAGTGTGACAAAGACAAGATCACTCGAAAATATTTTCAATTTTAAGGAGTCTGAAAAGAGCTTAACTATGGACTCACAAACGTTTTCTAGATTTAGTCTCCTTAGCCTGAAAAAGTATAAATCTACTTAGGAGAACTCTCCCGGCGAGACGAATATCTCGAGGTGTACCTTTTTCCTCCTTAATCTACAGGCTGAAAAAAGGGGTAAACTCATGCCAGTATATGTTTTTCTAAACCAATTTAATGAGTGTGAAAGAACAAGGTCACTCAACGATCTTTTCAATTTTAAGGAGTTTGAAAAGATCTTAACTATGGACTCCGTAGGGGATGTTATTCTGGACCATTTTAACGAGTGTGAAAGAACAATATCACTCGACAATATTTTCAATTTTAGGGAGTCTGAAAAGAGCTTAACTATGGACTCCGTGGGGGTTCCTTTTTCATAATTTTAGTCCCTCTAGCCCGAAAAAGGGTTAAACTTATACCTGAGAATACTCTTCTAGCGAACCAAAGTTCCTAGAGTATACCTTTGTTCGTAAAATTGACCATATGGACCGAAAAAGGGGTAAACCAAAATTGGACAGACGTTCCTTCAAGTTTTAGTTTGGTGAGTGTGAAGGACAACAAGATTGCTCGACAATCTTTTCATGTTTAGAGAGTCTAAAAAGGGATTAAAGAAGACTACAGGGGACTACTTTCTCAAGTAATCTCAACCAGATCACTTGTACCAAGAGGGGGAAGCAAGGGATCCCATGCCCCCATTGGATAAAATGACAGATCAATTGTCGAGACCAAGTCTCGAGAAGGAAAACATGATTTCACAGGTTCCTGCTCAACAACAATTGAACATCGAGGATAAAATGCCACATAATTAACCCATGGCGGGGTAGCATCTACATGAACACTAGGAACATATAAAGGGGAAGACTGAACTAATGCCAAATTAGGATGGTGATTATCAGATGCCAGCTGGTCAATAGTGACAATGCTTCCATTATGAGGGAAATGCATCACCTAGAAGAGCATAGACACCACAACATTCATAGCATATACATAATCATGCATGAGAATAATATTGAAATCTAACATGCCTTACACCACTATAACATCAACAAGGACAATATTCCCACTTAACGAGATAGGCAACTGAGGAAGAACCCCCAAATATTCACTAGGACATATGTCAAAATCCAACAACTCATGTGAAGCAGACACAAGCTCAGGAGATCCCAAGACTTTCCAAACTGAGGAGGATAAAATACTTACAGAGGCTCCTTCATCCACAATACATCGATAAATGTTTGTTGAATTAACTTCAACCCTTATTTGAAAAGGTGTGGAAGAAGGAAGACGAGGCTTAACAAGGTCATTCCAATCAAAGGAAACCATCCTAGGGCTTGGAGGGGGTGTGCTCGAAGTGAGCAGAATGCCCCCTTGTTCTGAAAGTATTTAACTGGAAATGCTAGAAACATAGTCGGTAGACACATCACTCCCCAAGAGAAGAGTGGGATCTGTTGAAGATTGCATCGGAATAACCACTTTGGTAGACTCAACACTCTCTAAGAGAAGAGTGGGATCAACCAAAGAATGCATCGACATGACCAATTTCTCAACCACTAGCTGAATAGGTTGTGAGATAGCATGGTCTACAAGCACATCACCCCCCAAAAGAGGAGTGGGATTAGTCGAAGACTGCATCGGTGTGACCACTTCATCAACCAAAGGCTGAATAGACTGTGAGGAAACCTCAGAAGACTCATAACTAGAAGAGCTTGCAGAAAGGGACCACAATCTACGTACCTCTTGAAGGCTAGGGCATAAATGAGTAAGGTGATATCCCTTGCAAAGCTTACAAGGGAACTTAGGATTACGTCATATCCGTCTAGGTTTCTCAACATAATTAATGCCCCCAGCATGACTAGTAGTGGTTGGTTTCACATCTCCAACATGAATTGCAGAGGTTGGTGATTGGTCGATAACATGACTCACAAAGGCTACATACCTATCGCCAGTATGACTAGTAGTGACTGGAATTCCCCCCCCTCCCAACATGTCTTATAGAGGTTGGGTGTTGGCCCCTAGCATGACTTGCAGAGGCTGGGTGATGGTATTCAAAATGAATTACAGAGGTTGACGACCTATCTCCAACATGACTTGCAAAGGTTGGTGATTTCTTCTTCCTATTCTTCCTCTTTCTATTTCGTTTAAACTTTCGGTTACTAGTAATTGTACTTTCACTAGAGGCGGGAGAAGTAGGAGGAGAAGACTTCGTTGATGAAGGAACATCAACATGGTGTCCATGACATAAAGTTCTTAACTAAGAAGTGTCAATAGCATTTGGGACATTTGGAATGGTACCCAACCAAACCGGTAGTCCCACATTCAACCCAGGAATGTGCAAAGTGGCCATCAAAGGGACACCAACATTTCCGAAGAAAGGAAAAGCACAAGAATCCCATTGTGAAGGGGTTCCCTGGTTGGTATCTTCGGTAAATTTATCCATGGAGATCTTGTGCACAGGTTCTCCCCTTGCGGGATCATTCAAGTCCGAAAATGTCTCACACACTGACTTTGGCGAACCAGTGGTATAAAAACAATGCCTATAAAGAGGTAGCTCCACATTTCCAAGAGGAAGACCAGAGAGTCCTCACGAATGGCAGAGTGGGTGGTCTACCACCCTAGGTCAAAGACCCAAAGAATGACTAACTAAATCACTATGGAAAACTAGGGAGCATAGAGAACACACTAAAAGTTCCTAAAGGAAAATCAAGCAGATGACTATCTAGTAGGAAGGACAGTTACACCATCCAACACTAGAGCAACTTACCGGTACAAGTGCAACTCGAAAACAGAAGCACCCTCCAAGTATAATCTACAAAGCGTGGCCCGATGTATGCCCTAGGTACCACAATATACCGCTGCATTCACCTGTGTAAGTCTCTAAAATAAAGGCAACTAGGTTTCCATCTTGCGAACAGTCACCAGGCAGGTACAGTTGACAATCGGGTGGACCGCAATGAGCAGGGTATCAAGCCCGAAACCTATCGAGGGTATCGAAAGAAAGTGGTCCAGAAGACAACTGAGGACCTCGAACGAATTCGATATCCCCGAAGCTTCGTGGAAAATGCAACTGACAGTATCCCACGACAAGTCTTCTATATGTGTTTCCCACTATGCTTGGTCTGGCTTTGGAGGGGTTATCTCTGCTAACTTTCCACACACGACCTCATGTTTAGCCCCTGTGTTAGAGGGGGGTCCCAGATAACTTTCACGTTTACTAGAATTTTTACACTCCCTATCTCAGACTCCTATGTTTGTTTATAAGCCTTGAAGAGTTTCCTCTCCAACCTAATTCAAGGCTCTAACCTAGACTAGTTGATTGACCCTACAAACATAAAGTCTAGTTGATTTTAGTTTAGCATTCTTTTTAATGGCTTGATTTACATAAAGGGTGGGGTAGTGCAACTGATGTTGTTAAGACTCTTGAAAAAAATGAAACTTATAAGAACACTGGAAAAGAGGGATATTCTTTCTTTTTTTTCTTTTGAAATCCTTTTAAGATGAGAATAAAACAAAACACTATGCTAATTTCTTTTTCTTTTTCAAATAACAATGCAAAGCAAATGCCAAGAAAGAAAGAGACCTAACAAACTAAGTTTTTTTTTTTATATTTTCTTCCAATCAAAGAAGAAGTAACAAAAGATGCTAAAAGAAATTGATGAATACACGATTCATGCCCCCCGACCATGAGGGGGAATTTTTTTTAAATGCAACTCATTTTTCTTAAAATTCAAGCTAAAAATGCTAGGAAACACAAGAAATCTTAAAAGATAATGAAACTGATATCAAACCCAAGATTCAACTATAACAACAGAGACACTGTACTTAATCAAGAAATCCCTGAGAAGAAAGACTTCAATTAGGGAAGAGGTTGATTGCCTCTCCTTTAAGAAAACAAATTTCTTGACACAGGCACAGTACTTACACCTAAGAAGCCTGTGTATGTACGCGTGCTTTCTATAAGGTAGGGCACGTATGTACGCATGCAGACCCACTACAGGCTGCATACACCTCTATAACTTCTCAAAAGGAAAATTAACAGGTAGACTGACAGGGCAGGGAGTACTGGTATGGAATACCAGAATCCCTTAAAGACTTAGAAACTTACAGAAAACTCAAAAAAGGTGGTAAAACCAATTAAAAACACCTGAAACTATCCCCTAAAAACCCTAGAGGCCTCCCTAGTACGGTCGCCAATTCTGCTATAGCAGGAACCCCTCCCTAAAGAATACACTAGGGTTGAACATGTATGCAGATCTGACTGTCTAAAGTCTCCTACTTTTTAAAAAATACCCCAAATACACCCCACATTCATGCATAAAACACAAGGTAAAAGGATCTGGTAACTCTACCTTAAACTCTGCGTCCGATGTCGATCCTTTTGCGTTCGGTTTCTCCTTGACTACAAATCTCCTCCAAAGGCCGACCTACATTCATAAAAAGACAAACAAAGTACCATGAACATGCATCTTATATATGAATTAGTGGGTTAGATGTCATAATGAAATATAAATCAAACATAAAGATTGAACACATCATATTCGGGACAGAAAAAAGTATTCCTTTTGATATTAATCTCACAAAGTTACTTACAAAGAGATTGTCCAGTGCTCCTCGAAACTGGTTTAGGCTCCTCTTCACCGAGCTCCAATTTCTTCTTCCATGTATCTTTCTCCTCTTCACTTCTCTCTAGGGAATGGATTAGGCTAGTAATGGAGGAAAAAGGCAAGAATAGGGAATTATGGCTCAAAACTCATAATGTGGTTGCAAATTCTTGGGGTAAGGAGGGGATGTGAAACGGGCAGAGTTTCACTATTCTTATGGTTAACTTTGGAATCAGACCCCAACGCCTTCTTTTATATGCCAAAAAGATAGTTATTCAGTTGGGTGACGGGTTATAGGCAGTCAATTGGTTAAGAAACTACCCAAAAGCCTGTAACTCCTTGCAAATTTTTATTTTTTGAAACTTTTGTGAGTATATGCGGGCTGTAATGGTGCATCTAGCATACATACGCAGGATGTAGTGGTACAACCTGAGTACATACACGGGCAGTAGTGGTGTAGGGCGCGAACATCTTCAAAAATAATGCTTTTAAGAAGAGTTGTTCAGTGATGGCTTGGCAAAAATAGCAAGTAAGAAGGCCTGATGCTAGGTATGCATGTATGGTGCAATTTAGGGTCATAACATTCATGTATGGTGAAACAATGCCCCTAGGGATTTTTCCTAATTTTGAGTCAATCTAGAACGTCAAAAAGTCAATCAATTTTCTGGATTGATAGGAAATTTGACTTTCTATATCAACAATGGAAACAAATAATATTAAAAAATTAATTGAAGAAAATAATATCAATGTTCATAGATTATTTGGTTAATGGATTTAGGAAGAAGAATATAAAATATTAAAGGAATGTAATTAAATGATTTTAAAAAGAGAAATAAATACATTAAGATTTAACTTGAAAGAGACTTAGAGAAAGATGGAGAGAGGAAATACAAAGATAGAATATTGAGACTAGTCATATGTTTATGAGGACTCACAGAAAGAGTTCACTCTCTTAACATTTAAGGTCGAAAAAAAGTGAGTAATAAAATACAATGAATTTATATTCTACGTAGACTCTAAGCTCTAGACTAGTGATAAACTATTTGATGTCAAATGCTCTTTCGAGAGTTGCTAGGAGCCATTTATTTCTTATTACATGTTTGAATAAAGAAATAATGATATAAGAAGACCTCAATAAAATTAAATCAATAAATATGTAATAAATTTCTTTAAAATTAAAACTTTATATATGTATATTTATATGTATATGTACATGTCACATGTCCTTCATAGATGCCATGGTCCCTAATGTCACACAACACATATAACTCATTTCTACGTGTTTATCGACATTATTATGTTTTCATATCACTGTTGTATCAATGTTGACATAAAGTTATCAACATTATTGCTTAAATATTGTCTACTTTTATTGCATTTTAAATTATATTTATCAACATCTATTATAAAGCTATTATTATAAAACCTTACTAGTTAACCAATTTCACTACGATGTTTTATGTTTTCATTTTAATTTTTAAAATTAAGATATGGAAATTTATGAAATTAATATTTGGAATTTTCTAAATCAAGAGTTGGGATTACAGAGCTAAAATGTTAAGTGTTTTGCTTCATGCCTTGTAGAGATGAAACATAGTAGGTTGGAGAAGATGCATTTATCAAGCATGTACTTATTGTTTTTGGTCTTAAATTTAAAACTAGACATTTCACAGTTGATTAATTTATGAGAATCAAATACCTTTGAGTTCTTTCGTAATAATGATAGTGGGAATGAAAATTTCCAACCTTTCACAATTCCTCTATAGTGTCATCAACTAGTGTTGTGCACGAAATCCATTCGAGTGTTGACTAGTTGTTGATACATGGGGTAAATGCTTGCTCAATCTTCAAGTTCCACATACTCTATCCAAGTGACTTGATTGATAAAAATATGCAATACAAAAGAATAATATGGATTTGGGGTTAAAAATAGGATACCTTCTTAGAATATGTTCACCTTGGAATAACCTTTGGAGATATATTGAATGACAACGCCCGAAGGAAGCTTACAACAATGTGACAAATATGCTTGTGGATTTTGTATCCTATTATCTACAAAGACATCTACAATTGTGCACATTCCTTTACTTTCTCAATTTTTCATGAACATTGAAGGTCTCTTTAGTCATGTCATAGATTTAAAATTCTTCTTTAATGTTAGATAGATAATGTTCCACACACAACATAGTTATTCATGGTTATATTCAATTCATTAATGCAAATAATTAACAAAAGGGACTTGAAGTGATAGAAGATATCAATCAAAACATGTAGAAATAAATATCATGTGGTAATACTAAAAGGAATAGAACATCCAATTACCTTAAAAAAATGGCGGTAATAAGTGTTTTTTTCATAGAGTGTTTGTAACGTACGCATCCTCCAGCTGAGAAACATTACGTGTGTATAACTCATTAAATGATTAAGATTTGTTTCTAATTAATTTCCTATAGCTTACTAATTACATATCACACCCAGATTTAACCATTTGACTGATACCACAATTGTAAATGAATCTAATAACATATATTAAACATGAATGCAATTGTTCAAGGAAACAATGACACACAACATTCATACAAGCCATTTACACAATGGAATAACATAAGAACATAAAATAACAATTATTTGTTAATGATTAACCAACTGGATGGATATGAAGGATGAACCTCCCAACCATAAGCATCACTATTCATTTTATCTCAACAACAGGTCGGCCCCGAGTTGAGGCTATGAGTCCACAAGGAGATCCAACCCACTAGCTATCCACTCTCCACACATAGCAACCCCAAAACCTAGGTTCTACTCACACAATAGTTCGAGTACTCCAACTTTCTCTTTTCCCACAACCTGCACTAACCAAGGAATGTACCCCCTTCACTGCTCATTGTCCCTCAAGTCATACCATTTGTTTATTAAGGCCCCTAGTGCACTCAGTTGGCTAGGAATCTCTCAGCTAGGAACTCTAGTAACTCTCAGCTGCTTCAAGATTTCTCACAACACCCTTCACAAGGCTCTTTATTCATTTCCTCAATAGGAAAATGCACTACATGCTTACAACCCATTTTACAGGCACATCGACCTCGTTTCTAGCATAACACACAACCCAACAATGGCTTCCTTAAAGAAGAACATGGCTAGAGATCTTCCCAACACTTAGGTTTTTTTCTTGTTGTCCAAAATCTCCCTCTAAAAATTATCCTCTATGCAAAAATGTGACTGTCCCCAAAAAACTTCCCCCATTGGCCATACAAATTTCCTCTCTTGATTGTTTGCTTGACTTGACTTACACTCTTCCCCAAGATGATTTTAATTCAAACCATTCTCTCCAATAACTATGGGATGTGACCACTCTGTTACGGGGAAAAATCTCTCTATGGCCAGGGTAACCCACAACAAACAAGTATGACTACAGAAATCAACTCAATTCTAACATATGCTATATAAACTAATGTGCAAGCTAAGAAAGAGGCCTACCTCGATCCAACGTTTGATGATATTCCACCATTGATCACTTTGACCCAAATCTTTATACGTGCAACAAGCTCTCAACAAACAAGCATATCAAGTATATAGTGATAATATAAAGGGGTTAGCACATTAGATAGCATAATCCATTAATAAACATTACAAACATGCCCATGGATAATAATCATATATTTGCACGATACCAATTGGACGGGAAAGGAGTATTTCTATTTATAAATGATTAACATAAGTGATAACATTACAGACTTTCGTGTCGACACGATTCGAAAGTAAGAAACCAAGTTCCTTCCAACTGGGTCTCCACCACTTCAATCCTCCACCAAAGGAAAGCTTAGAGAAGGGAGACAATGAGGGTCTCTCAACAATAGGGGAAGATCTTGGGGGCTGAACACTATGTTCAGACTTGAGGAACAAAGGGATGCAGACTCAATATGAAGTAATTTCTCTAGAGTAACTTTTCTCTTAAATTTGAATGCTTTCTCCTCTTTCCATAGCTCGGAATTGTGCTTTTATATCCTTCAAAATGCAACTGAAGGGCCGAGTCGGAACGTTTCTAGTATATGGAAGGCCAAGGATCAGAGATCTACTATTGTGACATGGAAAACCAACTTCATTTTTGTATTTTCTGGCACAAATCCCGATGTACGTGGGTTGTAGTGGAGTAGCCTTTGTATACACATGCTGTATAGTAGATAGGGTGCGTATATGTGGAAACATATTTATTTTTAGCTCTGGATTCATCAAAAAGGGATGACAAGTTTGCATAGGGAAATGGAAAAAGGACCTCTGTGAAATGTTGCAATGGTGAGGAAAATCTTGCTATAATAGATGGCCCCTAATGTGTGAGATCAGAGGAGTATCTGCGATGGCCGAAATACATTATAAATAACCCAGAAGTGGAGTGGTAGAGAACCAGATGGATGAACTCAATTACTCATTACATTCTGTACTAACTTTGCCTACATGGCTGCCAAGAATACATTGCAGATCCATGTGAAAAATATACCAAACAAGTGTTCGTGGCCATAAAATAGGCAACATATAAATGTGGTTACATGCCAAAAGATGTCATAGCCATGAACAAGGCCCAGGGAAACTAGTCTCAAAACCAATCTGAAGATATCTGTATACCATGGAGTACAATATGATCTCCCATGATCACTGAAGTCATATAGGTACTGGTTAAATGAAAGGAAGCAACAACTCATGAAAGTTGCGGCCACATAGTAATGTCTTCAATATTTCTACACTATCTACCAAGGGTGTAAGTCTACATCATGTGAATAAAGGATTTAAGGTTGAACATAATGAGACATTGTTTGATTACCAGTCATTGAGGTATACCGTTAACAAATGCGAGACAACCTACCAATAATGAAAGTAGGTATCAAGGCACCGAGTAAATTCCTATAGGTGTGAATAAAGGAGTTGGTGTCGAACACTTGAGGAATCCATTGATCAGGAGACATTGGTGTATTCCCATTTGTTAATGGTGAGAGAGCTTGCCACTAATGAATGCAAGCCTCAAGGTACTCATAAAACTCTAGGTCCCATATCTAGAATAAATGAGCTGAAGTCGATGGAAGGAGACCCGTTGAAGGGAGAGAATTAAGGAATCTCTCATCAGTCATCACGAGGAACAAAGCAGGAGCTTCATAATTTGGTGGAGATTGAACGAAGAACATGTTCATGAACCAATGACCCTATGCGTCTTTTTCATGTGCCAGATGCAAGTGGTACATGAAAAAGACCCTTTGAATAACAACCAATGATGAAAATTGTTGACAAAGGCGAGGAAACAACCAATAAGGATAATGGCATCCAAGACACTGCACGAATCCCAAAGTGTGAATAGATGTCTTGCCGTCGAACACAAGGGAAACCACCCAGTCAACGACCAATGATGAAATGTCAACTGCTGGGTTCAAGGTGACCTACCAATGATGAAAGTAAGGCCAGGGTGCATGATAAGACCACAATATCATGTGACTATGAGACAAACTGAGGGTATCACCGACATGCAAATTCGAGAGTTCTGAGGAGTGGCCAACACAGGTTGATAGACTTCCTTTGAACAAGAGTATGAGACATATGGTAGACTCCAACATCATAGAATTAATGATGTTACTATTAGATGCAGGAGGCATCAATAATGTTCTCTATAGGGATTGAAAGAGTAACCAGTCGGTAGAGAAAACTCTGTAACGAGATCAGCTTCCTAAGGCCATGCTAAACCCAAAATTATAATGACACAAGGACTCAATAACTTCGTGCTCTGTTCAAAGGCGACACGACTGCTGCCAAATATAATATAGTACTCCTTTCCCGCTCGTCTTTTTTTGTTTTTTCATAACAAATGAATGCTATGATATTGAGGAGGGAACGAGTGTTGCAAGTAAGAAAAACTAGTTCCAGCAGTGGAATGTGCCTATGCTCAATGAAAGGAAATGCATGTGGGAGATGGACACTTGGGGTGATGTTCCCTCCAGGGTATAAGGTGTCAGTTTGCGAAGGGTATAAACAAGGCTCTGCTTGGTTTAGGATGCAAAAACTGCTTAGGCAACGGTTTATAATGCAAAGCGAGAACCGACTAAAGGCTCAATACTGCAAGCAAGGGCATGAGATGCAATCACAAATTAACACTAAAAAATTTCCTTTTTTTATGTATTTTAGTCTATTTGGTGTGAAAAAGGGGTAAACTTGTGCCAAATAGACATCTTTTCAAATCCAATTTACGAGTGTGAAAAAGACAAGTTCACTCGACGATCTTTTCTATTTTTGGTAACGAGTCGGAAAAGAGCTTAACTAGGACTCATGACCTTTCAAATCCAATTTAACGAGTGTGAAAGGGGCAAATCATTCGACAATATTTCTGGTTTTTTACGAATCAGAAAAGAGCTTAATTAAGAGTCATTTTTGTTCTAATCAACATGTAAAGGGGTAGGCCAAGGTTCTCGTCTTGGTCTCCTGCGGAAAGTCAGTATCCTATGGATAGCTGAAAAAATCTTGGGAAAACCCAAAGCTCTCCAAGTCAAGGAGGAGAACATGCTAATGGGGTACACAATCTCTGTGATGGTTTGAATAATGTCTCGTACTGGAAAAGACATAGGTGGGGGAATGGGATGCCCCATCAGGTCGTCCTAATCGAAGGGCACCTCGTCAAGACTTGGAGGGAGAGCACTCGAGGAAAGAATGAACCTCTCTCGTTCAGAAGGGTAAGGGACTGGAATGTTGATGACATGACTGAAAGGTACATCACTCTCTTCAGGGAGAGTGGGATTGACCGAAGATTGCACTGGTGTGGCCACTTCTTCAATTCTAGGTTGAAGAGGATGCATAGTAATGGGGACAAGGGATGCTTCACCCTCGACAAAGGGGGTGAGGTCAGGAGGGGATTGTGATGGTGGGACCACCGAGATGATCAAAGGAGAAGTGGTGTGAGGAGAAACCACAGATGCCTCAGAATTCGAAGGGCTCTTGGGTGAGCCCCATGCTTCTGGTATCTCGGTAGTGGCCGGACACAAGCGAGTAAGGTGACTTCCTTCACAAGTCCTGCAAAGGATTTTAGGCTTACGTCTGAGATGTCTAGGCTTCTCAATGCCCCCAATGTTGTCTACAATGAATGGTGGCATGATCTTGATGTGACTAGAAGGGGTAAGAGAGTATTCTCCTATATGATGAATAGAGGTTGGAGACATGACATGACTATGATTCGAGGTGAATAGGATGGTTCCCCCAACATAATTGGCAAAGATTGGGTGTGAGTTGTCGACTTAAAATGTCGACCCATCTCCAACCTGACTGACAGAGGTTGGTGATGGAGCACTAGTATGACTGATAGTGACTGGGCTAGCGATAGATTATGACATTTGATTCCAAGTTCTGGGGAAATATTGGTTCTGAAACATTGCATACCAGAAAGGATCCTGGTGTACTCCCTGTCCCTGCCCAAAAAAGTGGTGTCCTATGCAAAAATGGTCCGAAGAGGTTTGGATGGGCATCGTCACTGAGGCCTGCGAAGAGGCCGAGATAGGATACAAATTATTCAAGTGAGGATATGTGTTGCCCCCTTGTGAAGGGGTCCCATAAAGAGGGTAGCCCGAACCGTAAAATTGATTCTCCCCATATGAAATATTTGGGGGTACTTGAGGACCTGTCATGGAAAAATCCTTCAAAGGAACCAAAATGGTAGACGAAAGATACATGGGTGGGGTGTAATAAGTGGGATAAGCACCCATTTGAGCACTGGCTTCTGAAAGAGCATAACTAGTATTGGATCCATAAAGGGGAAGGTTCCAACCTCCCATGGGGATAGGACTCATATCAAACGAAGAAGCATGCGTCAGAGCCATGGTGCCCCTAGATCTAATGCTAGGATTCATATATGTGGGCCAGGGAGAGGATTGAACGGGTGAAGGCATATCAACAAAAAAATTACTAGAGACCCAAGGCACAGACTGAGTGTTGTAGTTCTGCATACCATTGTGAAAAGCGGAAGGGTCTGTCTGCATGAAATGAGTAGGCACCATGGGGTGGGTAGCAGTAAATGAAGGAGCAAAAGAAACTCCACTATCCATGATGATGAAACCCAAAATAGAATCCTAAGGCCAACTAGTAGTCAAAGAGCATACCAAAAGGTCAAACGACCAATATGCATGCAAACAGGCTAAAGTGGATGAGTGGCCTCCCTCGCTAAAGAAGGTATGCCTCATCCAAGAGGGACCTAAGATTCCCCGCTAAAGTTTGGAGGTAACAAAATTAGTTATAGGGGCCCTCGTGGGCTTAAAAACCAGTCGATTGGATCCCCCTATAGAAGTAATCTTCCATAAAGGTTGTGTGTTGTCCGACCCCTATCTGACCCAGGATACAAGCAGAATAACCCCTGCAAGTAATCTATGAGATACCTAAGTCAAACAACTAATAAACCAATGTATAACCGATGCACAAGCGAGCAGTCATAAGTATGGATTACTGTATGGGCAGGGTATCAAAGCATGAAACCTTGAAAGCATCACCTCTCACATAGGTATGGGTACAACCAAGATCCCCAAATATGAATAGATGCACAGAAATATCTCTGACGCTAGGTGAGTATAAAGGGGTTATCCCTTCAACTAACTTTGCGCAACCTCGTGATTAACTCTGGTGTGAGCAGAGCCTCCTGATCTTACCAATTATACAATGGACTTCTCAACTCCCTGTCTTAGACACATATGTTGATTTAATTTCCTTGGAGAAGTTTACTCACAAAATCCTATTCCAAGGCACTAAATCCTAGACTAGTTTGTGCACCCTAAAAGATAAAATCATGACTAATCAATTTTAATTTAAAGCGTAAATATTATTGGCCGTGATTACTCAAAAAGGTATGGAAGTGAAATTCATGATATTATGACTCTGCAAGAAAATAAATATAAATATAATGCAAAGTCTATCTTTAACTTTTCAATGAATGATATGCGTATAAAAATAGTGCAATTTTCAATTTCAATTCTGCAATTCAGAAGTAAAATGCAATATTTCATTAAATGTGTTAAGCTAATGGTAAAGATTCAAAAGACAAAAATGCCTATTTTTTTTGTATTTTCAATATACTAAAAAGAAAATGCATGGATTGAAAAGCAAATCAATATATAAAATTCTACTGTGTATAAAAGCAATAAATCAAGAAGAATACCAAGCAACCAAGCAAACAACCCAAGGTTCAAGGACAAATCAAAAAATGAAAAACAAAGAGAAAGACTACGCCCAAAAATTCAACTCCAAACAGGTTTCCTGTCAACCCAGAGAATCTCAATAGCCACTATAGAGACCTAAGAAGGCTCAAAAGTCATCCAATCCCACCCAACAGTCACTAAACCAAGCAAACAAGCAAGGAAAATTGGTATACATGGTTGTTCAGGAGAAAAGTGCGTATATACGTAGCTTGCCATGAGACAACATGCATGTATACACGACTGTCAAGGAAAAAGGCATGTACATGCTTTAAAACAAGGCCAGGTAAGAGCAAAAGGCTGAAAACTCAGACCTAGAGTGAACATTGTTGGACACACCTACCACACTTAGAGGGGGGGGTGAATGAGTGTGGGGCTCTTTTTCCCAAAACTTCCCTCTTGTACAAAAACTCATCAATTAGCATTCAACATTTATTCATTACCCATTGTTGTCATTTATAACCAGTTAGATGTAGGCACACATCATCGACATATATCAACAATATATCATCAACAAGTCATCATCACAATGGACACAAACAACACAAGATGTATGTACAATTTTCTTTTTATTACGGACTACAATCCTTGGGTTTATTAGCAACAACTGAATAGAGTACAACTCTACAAGAGAACTAGCTCTATATGCAAGACTCAACTTACACCCTCAGCACCAACTGAGATGAGGCAACAATCCTCAACAGATATCAATCTGTCAACAGGTACGCGACTTGTCAATAGTGCAGCCTGCATGTGCACGCACCCTGGCTCACTACAGCCTGTGTGTGAACGCAGCCAATGTATAATGCAACAAACATATGCTTCTGAGCAACATGCCCAGATCCTCTGCAATCTGCAATCACTTTCTCCTCTGTATTCAACTGTCCAAACTGACCCACAGCCAGTCACAACACATCCAAGCTCTCCAATAGCTTGCTCATGCTCCACATCAAATCAATATGAATGCTATCTCAATCATGTATAAATAACTAGTATACCATAGCAATCATGTCACTACT
>ML776649.1:2046850-2116880 GCA_009831015.1 Picea engelmannii | reverse complement strand
GACCAAAAGGTCTTATTGTGGGGAGGTGTGATCCGAAATCGGATTCAGAAGGCTGACAGGGCTTCAAAAAGGCTCAAAAATGAAAGTGCTCGGAATCCGACGAAACCAACACCATTGCGTCCGTCTCGTTTTCCTGATTCCGGAGGTATATTTATTTTCGTGAACGGAGTCCGTATGGAGGAGATATCGCGATTTTACCGCCAAGTCAAACAGGGAAAAATTTGGATGCTGACTGTACCTGTCTGTACAGTCCGTACGGCCACGTGGAGGGCCGTACCATCATGGTGATGTGGAAGCTTGATGACATGGCGTATTTGTCTTGGACGATTGTTGACCAATTGGGTGCTGACACGTGTCTCTTCATTTTTGATTAATTTGGTTATGTGTAAAAAATATTGTTGGGAGTCCACGGGTTTGAACCCCGGACCTCCCCCATAGCCAACGCCTTTGAAATAATCCGCTAGACAATATACCCGCGCTTGTTCCTTGTTTGAAAGGCGGGGATTAATGTATTTAAGTTGGATGGTTGTTTGATTTTGAAAAGGGCGCGGGCCGGGGCCTAAGCCCCGACCCCTTGTTTTATAATATAACACATGTAACCATGCGTTAATATTACCGTGCGGGAAAACATATTATAACCATTACTTTGTGTTTTATATTACATATGTAATATGGCCGTGTATTAAAAATGCGTGGGGTTTGATTTGTTTTATGTAATGTTAACACATTGTGTTATGTGCGCAGTTGTAACTTGCGCGGTTAAGTCCGTTACACGGTTTCAAACGGTCAAACGATTTTTGCGCCCAGCCCAAGGTCTTATGGTGCCATATGACTTGTTGAAGGGGGCGCACGCCCAGATTTGGGGGGCTTTAGCCCAATTCTAACTACTATATGGTTGCAAAGTGGGTTTTCATAACCACTTTTGATTTAATTAATGTAATTAATCCTTTTTTAAGGGTTATTGGGCATTTTTAAAGCCTAAATTCGTGGAGGAAGTTGGAGAGGGAAAACTAACTCTCCCACTATTTAACCAAGGCTATTTTGAGGCCAAGGACACAGTTTTTTTTGAGAGCTTTTTGACGGTTTTGGAGAGCAGAGATGCTGAGGCAAAGCCAGGTCTAAGCCAGTTTGAGGCAGAGGAGCTGTTGAGGTAGAGATGTTGTCGGACGATTTCTGAGAGTTCGGTATATCCGTTTCAGGTGCCGTAAGTTGTGCAAGATTCTAGAGATCATGGCGAACAAGACCAGATCAGTTTAGGAGCCAATTGGAAATTGTAAATATGTACTAATAAACTTTCAAAAAGAAATCAAGAAGCCTCCCTCACAGAGAAAAAGGCCCGAAGACGTAGGCAAAGTTGCCGAACTCCGTTATCAAACTTGTGCATTATGGTTTGCTGTTTTCATTCCATTTCAGATTTGCAATTATGTTGATGGCTGTATAATCCATTTTCTTTTCTCGCTCTTTCATTAAGTTTCCCAATGGTCATTTAATGCATGCAAATAATAACTCAACCATAGTCATTTCGAAAAATCCTGACGGATCAATGAAATCTAAAACCCTTCCACCTCATCATCCATTACATGACCTTTATAGGCCATCCTTGAGAGCATCCCCTACTTGAGGTCTTTGGTTTACCCAATAGGACTCCTATGACACCCCTCCCATACTTAAATTTGGTCAGTTGTATAGGGTTTTGAGCATTTGTATAATTTGATAAGGTAGCTTTGATGCACATGTTTAGGTTCCTTTATTATTAGACGTGGTTTACACTTGTCATGATATCTTTGACTTGAGATATTTGGAGGGCATACCATTTTTTTTTGCGGGACCTTGTTGGTGGATAGTTTGGGAGGAAAAAATATAGCTTAGTCTTCCATGGGGCTTCAAACCCACAGGTTGGATTCCAAGGGCCCGCATGTCGGATGACAAAGTTTTTCCTTTGGAGGCCTAGAAGACATCATGGATGAAATGACCTAGCCCTCACATGCCAAACGTTTTTCCTAGGAGAGGTAAAACGTCACTTATGAAGGCTTGACATCACCTAGATTGCTAGAGTTTGGTGGTGAAGGTGTTGTTTGATGACATGTGGCACATTTTGAAGGAATGAGGCTTGAAGACCATGAAGAGAGGACTTGGATGAGTGGAAAGTGGCCTTTGGAGGCCTAGACATGCATCTACTACCCCAACGACTTCTTCAAAGTGCCAAAACGTCCCATAAAGGGGTGACGTCACCTTACTCTAGGGTTTCTTTTGTGTAAAAGTGAATTTTAAGATGAATTGTTTAATATTATTTTGTTGCAAGGGGTATGATAAGGGTTGTGGACCCCTTATATTATGTTTTACCATTTCTAAGTGGACAAACTATGTGATATACATTTTGTATAAATAGAGATCATGTAATCTCATTTTGAAACATAGCTCTGCCATTGTGAAGAGCCAAGGACTGAAATTTTCACTACCTTCAATATTTTTGTTCTATTGTGCTATGGTATGGTGCTTTATTTGGTTATGTACTACATGATGTTGATGCACTAGCTCTTGGAGGTATTTTCTAGCTACCTATGGTGGTTTATCTTGGCATGTTATGGTTTATCTTGTTGCTATTTGGATTGGTAAGACATTTTAATTGTTTCTATCATTTGTAATTCAAGCTTAAGGTTTATTTTTCTAAGGCTAAGTAGGAAGTATAAGTGCATGCACCCCTACTTTAGCTCCATCATAATTTTAAGCATAGAACTATTGTTTGCAAGGGTTTACTAAGGAAGTATAACGACATACACCAGTTAGTTTTAAAACCTAGATAAGGTTAATTTCCTTGGGGAATAAGAGGATTTATACCCCCAAGGAGGTAGTAGATATATCTCTTTACTTTGTCCCCATTAAACCATTAATCAAAGGCACTATTTGTTTCACTGGAGAAATAACATGTTGCATTGGTAAACGTGAAAAGTTGAAGTTTTGAAGTTCTCTCACTTGGACATTGTTCCTTGAGCCCTAGGCTATATTTCCTCATTGAGGTGTCCTATTTCACCCACTAAAACTTGCTTCTGTAATAAAACTAACCTACAGACATTAGGGCTACACAAATCTAACCCTATAACCCTAGATAACTCCTAAACCAACCCTAGAAATTGGCTATAACTTTTCCCTAAAAACTACTAACCTAAGTGCACCTTTTGGGATAGTTTGAGGTGATTTTCATTGGATGATTTTTCTGTTATAAGGCTTGGTTTTCTACATCCATATGGATGATAAATATCACTACAGAAATATTTTTGTGAAAGCCTTTCTTTTGTGCTAAAGTCTTACTCTTTCATTGTTGAGTTGAACTAGTCATTACTACCTTGTCTCTTTCTTATTGAACTAGAATTTTAGTAGTTATTTTGAAGATCAGAATTAGTCGGAAAATCCACAGTGTTGATGACATCTTGTCGTCGACGTTTCGGATCCAAAGCAGGATCCATCATCAGGATATCATATAAAAGATATTATTATCTTTTATATGCTGATACATATCACTGATTGTTGCTGCAATTAGGTACATCAATCTTAAGTTTCTTTTCCACCTAACATACTGCATTGTATACCTGGTTTTCATTGTGTCTCGAGCAGGTATTTTCTCTTGGTAGGTCACTCAAAGCATTGGCAATCCTAAAAATTTCCTAAGACTCATTTCCAAGTTCCCTTTTTCATATAGAAACTTGAGCTTTAGGGGCATCCATTCATACATCCCATTTTCCATCTCAATCCCCTAGGGTCACCAGGATTCCCCCCCTTGAGGTGACTACCTCACTTCTAAAGTGTCGGAAACACCTGTGTAAGGTGATAGTGGGTAGGTGCTCTCTAAGTTGTCACCAATTGGTGGTTGGGTCAGGATTTTACCAACCTACAACTTATGCGATAACACATCCAAACAAATTGTTAGCATATCATAACAATTTTTAGTTATTAATTTCTCAAATATGTTTATACAGAAAAATAAATATTCCCATGTGTGAGATTTCTACTCATTATGTATAGCTCTTGCAACTGTAGATATCGGTCTTCCTTATGGGCTTACATCCCTACTCATCTGGATTTATAAATGGAACAAAATGAAATATAGAGTTATAAAAAAACACAGAGATATAATGAAAATTGACTTCTATTAATAAATGAAATGTGTTGAACTATAAAAAAATGCATAATGAAACAAACTCGCTTAAATGGTGGTAGTCGATCTCCGAGAAGAGATGTGACAACTACATGCATTTTCTAGAGCACATTACAATGAGGTTGAAAGGCCTTTTTATCATAAATAAACAATGAGGAAACTCTAACATCCAAAAACCTAACCCTAGAAGATGAAACACCAAAAGGATTGTGGGCCCCAATGGGGTTAATTGGTACTAAAACTTCCTCGGGTCATAAATTTTGCATATGATCTATGTTTGGCACTCTCGATATCCCATTGGAAAGGTATAGGTGAGAAGTACACATTGTGGTCAACCCATATTATGCCTTTGGATATCGTTTGGGTGTTGTCACACCCATAAAATGTTATTTAGGGCCTCAAAATGGCCTCGAAAGTTCAGGACCTAAAAAAAGTGTATAAATTGCCAAAATGGAAAACTGTGCTTTTAGCCAGTGGAATAGGTGGGTGGCCACCGATATCCACCTGGATCAATCCTCCCCATTAGGAATAAATGGTCTCCATTCCGTTGAGCGCCCCCATCATATGGGCAAACTTCTACTGAACTTAGCCCCGAGTGAGCCACTTGCCTTGGTGTAGGAGTTGTCATGCTTTGAAAACCTAATAAAGTTGGATCCTTTGTTGGTGATTTCCCTTAACCTATGTGTGCATGATATTATCAATGATTTTTTGTTCCATACAATCAGGGTTGAGCTCTTTCAGTTTCAACTACTCTGTTATCTTTGATGTGTCAAATAATGGTCGAAAGTATGGCCAAAGGAGGTCCACATTGAACAGTGGATGCAAGCCAAGGAAGGGGGGAATACTTAACTCAAAATCATTATCACCCACAACCTTGGTGATGATGTAAGGGCCATGGAAAATATGACGAAACTTCTGATGGTGTCCTGTAAGGTGCTTATTTTGCAAATGCACCAAACCTTGTCTCTCACTTGAAACTTTTGTGGCACCCAATTTTGATCATGGCATTGTTTGTACTTAACATTTTATTTCTGAAAATTATCATGGAATTGTTGGTTGATGTGTTGAATCTGTTTAATAAACTTGGTGGCTTTGTTGGCCTAAGACTGAACATCTGAAGATTTTTCCTGTGTGGTTGCAAGGGGAAGTGTGACATCTATGGGAACCAATGGTTGAAATCCAAGCCCCACCTAAAATGGGTTGTGGTCAATCAAGCTATGGAGAGCTCTGTTGTAGTTGTGCTAAAAATAGGGGATACTCTCATCCCATGTGCATGAATTCTTGGAGTTGTACATGCATAAGATATGCATGATCATCTGATTGGCGACCTCTATTTGGCCATTAGTTTGGGGGTGGAAGGCAATGGATTTGGTGAGCTTGGTTTCCAATAGTGACCATAGGTTCAACCAAAATGTTCTTAGTAACCTACTGTCTCGATCTAAGATGATGGTCTGTGGTATCCCAAAATGTACCCAGACTCGTTCGAAGAAGATATTGGTAGTGGCCTTCGCTGTGATACTCTTCTTGTGGGCTGTCAGAATGGCCATCTTAGAAAATTGATCAACCACCACAAAAACATAGTCATTTCCCTTTTTGGTTGAAGGAAGGCCAAATATGTAGTCCATCAAGATGCATTCCCAGGGCCCGTCGAGAGTAGGCAGATGGGTGTATAGGCCTTTCTTCCTAATGGTTGGTTTGGAAATAGTGCAGATAGTGAAATATTGTATGTACTTTCCAACTTCCTATCAAATTTTTACCAATACAAATACTTATGAAACATTTCCACTGTATTTTCCACACCAAAGTGTCCTTCCATCTGACTATAGTGAGATTCCCAAATCAACTTTTCTGACTTGCTTGAAGGAACACAAAGATGGCCCAGATGGAATAATAGTCCATCCTAAATATGAAATCCAGTGATGGACGTGCATGCACCCAACACCTGGTAAGTGGTAGTGAAGTCAAGATCACTCTCGTAGAGTTGGGCCCACCCAGAGGCCTCATGTCTACAGGAGTGGAGCACCGTGGTTAATGTTGCAACTGGAAGTCAATTGAGGTAGTAAACTATCTTATATTTGATGTTGAGATGAAACTACTACAAGTATGTGGACCACTTTTGATGGTGGTCGTTGTGCAATTTGACTTGCGTTTGCATGAACTGCAGAGGTTTGTGATTAGTGTGGATGACTATCTCGTTCCCAAGAATGTAATGCTTCCATAAGTGGCAGGTTATTACAATGGAATACATTTATTTTTCATAAGTGGGGTACTTACAGATAACATCTGATAGTGTCTCACTATGATAGGACATTGGATGACTGTCCTGAGTGAGAACTGTTCCCACAACATAATCCAATGCATCTATCTCAATCTCAAAAGATTGTTACAGATCGTTTAATGAGAGCATAGGGGCTAATCACAAGTGATGTTTCAGATCATCAAATGATTTTTTTTGTGACTGTCCCCATATGAAATTTTCTTTGCCACCACCCTTGGTCACTTGGATGAGGGCCATGCGATATGGGAGAATCCCAACATGAAATTGCAATCGAAATTAGCAAGTCCCAGGAAAATTTGAAGCTCAGTTAGTGTGGTCTGGGTTATCCAGTCACGAATGACTTGGATATTGGTTGGATCCATGTGCACACCATGCTCATCAACAATGTAGCCTAGGTGTTTGACATTATTCATGCCGAAGGAGCATTTTTCCAGGTTCACATATAGCTTGTGTTGTAGTAGAGTATGAAGGACCTATTGAATATGTTGCAAGTGTTCTACCTAAATATTGTTGAATATGAGGATATCATCTATATATACCACCACAAAAGAATTGGTGAAGGGCCACAAGATATCATCCATCAACCTCATGAAAGTGGCTAGGGCATTCGTCAAACCAAAGGACATCACCAACCATTCAAAAATACCTTCTTTGGACTTGAAAGTAGTCTTCCATACATCATTATATTCTATTGGGACATGGTCGTAGGCAGACTTTAGGTCAATCTTAATGAATTACTTGGCTCCATTGAGATGGTCAAGAAGGTCATTAGTTCAGGGAATCAGGTACCAGTTCTTGACTTTGATTTTGTTTAAGGCCCTGTAATCAATGTAGAGTCACCAGGTCCCGTATTTCTTATACATGAATACAATTTGGCTTCTGCAGTGTGAGGATATTGATTATATGTGCCTCTTTTCAAACGAATCTTGGATCTAGCGCTTGATTTCTTCATTTTGCATAAGAGTTTAGTGATATACTGGTCCATTGGGTAAAGGTGCATCAGGGGTCAGATCGATTGAATACTTGACCTAATAGTGTATAGGTACCCCAGTGGGTGAGGAGAATATGTCTTTGTATTCCTCCATGACCTTGTCCACCTGCTTCTTCTAGGAGGAATTCACATATCCAAACTCTCACTTCTTTAGTTTAAATTTATGCTCGATTTTGACAATGTATCGATAAGTTAGACCCATTGATGAGATGTCCAGAAACTCCATTTCTATATGGATGTATTGATGAATATTGTCGCAGTACTTGAGCACCACATGTCATTCAAATTATTTCATACCCAACTTGGTGTGCAAGGTATGGAATACATTTCTGAACTCTGGCATTGTTTGGCCCCTTTCTTGCCGCAGCGTGGTCCATTTTGTATATTGGTCATCATAGCTTCCAATAGGGTAATATTGTTCCTTAATAACATCCATGAAAGAACCCCAAGTGTGTACAACTGCAAACATTGTGGATTCCTCCATGTCCTTTTTCTCATAGTAAGTTTTCCACCAATCCTTGACATGGGGGACAACCTTAAGGAGTGCAAAGATGATATTTTCTCTATTGGAAAAATTATGGACAGAAAAATAACCTTCGAGGAGATTCAACCATTTATCTAGAGCATATGCATCTATCTTACCTTCAAATATAGGAATATCAAAACTAACTTGTACCTTGAAGGGGGAAGTGCCTCCAAAGTGGCCACTTGATGAAGATGTCTCAGTTTTTGGTAACTATTGAAGGATGTGGGAAAAATTATCCATCACATTGTTCCTTTGTCATGTGAGGGATTCCTTGAGAAATACTTTAATAGGATCTTCTTCTCGATCATCTCTCTTTTCTTCCACCATGGGAGCTCATTGGGGTTGATGAGGACGATCCTACAAAGACACAAATAGTTCGAGTCCAAACTCCTTATACCATGACCTTGTAAGGGACATGGATAGATAAACAGATAAAGAGTAGACCGCTCTGATACCACTAATCAAGATTTATAAATGGAATGATATGAAATACAAAGTTATAAAAAAAACATAGAGATACACCGAAACTTGACTTCTATTAATAAATGAAATGTGTTGAACTATAAAAAAATGCAGAATGAAACAAACTCACTCGAATGGTGGTACTTGATCTTCGAGAATAGATGTGACGGCCACTAGAGAACATTACAATGAGTCTGAAATGCCTTTTTATCATAAATAAATAATGAGGAAACCCTAAACATCCAAAAACCTAACCCTAGGAGATGAAACACCAAAAGGCTTGTGGACCCCGATGGGGTTAGTTTGTATGCTAATTTCTCGGGGTCATAACTTTTGCATACAATATTTGTTTGTCACACTTGATAGCATGTTGGAAATGCTTAGATGAGAAGTACATATTTTGGTCAACCCAGATGATGCCTTTGTTTATCATCTGGGCACTTTTGTGTCCAAAAATTATTGTTTAGGGCCTCAAAATGGCCTTGTAAATTTAGGACCCGAAAAAAGTGTAGAAAAACTGCCAAAATGGAAAACAATGCTTTGAGCTAGTGGAATAGGTGGGTGGCCACTGATATCGACCTAGATCACCTACCATATCTAACACCACTCTACCTATTTTCCTCAATTTTCTTACAATCATATAAGATTGTCAATATCTCATGCACAATATTTGTATTCAATCCATGAAGTGATATTCAGAATTATATTAATCTAAAAATTCCATCACTTCCAACTATTATTCATATTAAAAATGGAATTCAGCCATAGTCATATTATCTATAATGTAACAATCATTCATTGTACATGCATTATCAACATACCAATGTTTTCATAATGTAAGCAAACTTTACTAACAATAAAATGAATGTGCCAATAATCATGGTCATATCCACACAACACATCCTTCCACTGACTTTGGAACACCATATGTTCATATATGTTCATGTCATGTATCCCACCATCTGAGTTGGAAGGTATGGCCCATGCCTCAATACGTCATACAAACTCTTCTCTACTACCCATCCGATCATTTAAATACCTTCCTATTTGACCTATACACAACACTAGGAACATCATCCCTTAATGTTATTTAATGTAGCCAAAAAGGTTGTATCCCAACATCGATTGTATAGGGGAAAACCATTATGCACTTGGATGACACTATAGCCTTTCCATATCCAATATCATCATGGCCTTACACATGACCATCTCTAATGGATTTCATTGCTACAACAAGAGTAATGTCTCCATACTTCACTTGGTTATGATCTTATAACCAACATACAACAATATGCAATTACATCTCCCATAAATGCATTCAAGCAAAAATTAATATTTGGATTCTCAAGGCATCCTACCTTTACATCAATTCAATTATTGATATTAGACTGAGAGAATTCTTACCTCCATTCCCTTCAATATTTATACATCATAACAACCCCAAATGCATACATGGATGGCTATTATCAATTTAATTGATGCTACCTGATCCTTTTAAATTTGTAGAAGCTCGTCGGCTCCCTTCACTAATTCTATTGTTCAACACTCTTACCATCCTCAATTTTATTCATATGGATGGATACCATAAGAAACAATATTATCATGCCATAATCATTACTTTCTTGGATACATAATCCATCATTAGTTTTATTCAAATATCATAGTATCATTATTTCATATATATATCAGCAGACTAGTCTTAGTCTATATTCATGCCATTATCATGTTCAGGCATGTCCACATGTAAAACACACACATCCGTATGCACCAAGCATTTGATATTTTATGCCTATTTCATGCACATGCATTCTATATTTATTGTATTTTTCATGCGTCAATTCTATCATGCACTCCAATGCATAACTATTTCAGATTTAATCAATTATTTTTCTTTGTTGTTTTAGATGGTTGTCCTTGAATTCCTATAGAACCTTGTTGCCATGTGTGCTGCAATTCTGCTCAATTGTGCACCACTGACCCCTATTATGAACCTTATAGCCAAGCCCCACTTAGCCATTCCACATTTCCAAACACTAGGTCCATTAATGTTGTCATATCACAACTAATTCCTTTGTGCAGAGAAACCTTTCCTAACATATTTTGGCCATTATTCTCAATATTCATAATGTTGTGACATGCACTATTCCAGCTGAATATTAGCAGTGCAATTTAATTAACCATTCCTCATTTCCTTGACCAAATCAGTCTTGAATATCATTATCATTGATTGAAATTTCAACATTTTGAAATATTCATTTATGTCATATTTCTGATACACTTTTCCATCCATGGATTTGCTCAATTTTAGATTTCTCTCTTCACTTCATTGAGTGATTCACTACTTGGCCACTTGAGACCACTCTACTCCAAATGAAATGTTACACCCTTCATTCTCACTTGCACCCTTCTATTGTTGTGCTCTCTGATAATAGAGACAACTTTATTGCTTTGGGTACCTTAGACCAAATTGCTAGACCATATCTAACAATCCCTCTTCATTCTTTTACTTGCATATGATATCCTTTTTCCTTCTCTTGCAACAAACTTTGTAGCCTTCACTACATTTTTACCTTCAAGGCTATGGTTTTATCCTTAACTCCTTGTGCATGATTATGACACCCATCACTTGTTGGATTCATACCTTATGTGAAAATCTCTATTGAATTTCCTTTGCAAGATATTCAGACTCTATAACAATTGAATACTAATATTCTTCCGCTCTTCCTTAGACCTTGTCAACCTTGCATCACCTTCCCTACACTTTCCTTCACAGTTCTTTGATGCTTCAACTAACTGCACATGATGAACTTATTCCTTGACTAATGAACCCAAGAATTAATATAGAACAGATCCACACAATGATCAATTTTGGAATCTATCCTCTTTCTAGAAATCCCTTCACGCAACACTCTCATCTAGAGTGTTCCTCTACTAATTAACAATGCCATGTTAACAAGCTAAGCCACCTTTTTCCCATTATTAGGTTGTTTCACTTCAAGTATGCCTTGGTGCCTCTATACTTATGCATAGGCAGTCCTGAACATATACACTCTTCCTTACACAACAATCACCTTGGACACTCACCTATATCATCTAGAAAAGTTTCTCAAAACTTTGACATTATTTAGAAAAGTCTCCACATTGATTAATTACATGGTTCATGTAATCCAAATCCACTTTCTTTTGCAATTTTATAGAGAAACAAAACACTCCCTTAGATAATTTGTACCTTCTGTCATGATTTCCTCTAGATTACCTTTCCAATGACCATACTCATGCTTCCATCTGATTAATGAGCCAAAATTTATGGCTTCCGAAAATTCCCATTATGTTCAATGGTGTCCTTCAAATTTACTAGAAACCTTCCTTCTGATTCATTGAGAATCCTTCATCTCAAAATTAAATTCCAATTGGATATATAGATTCTCCTATCTAATAGATTTACAATGACTACTTTCTTGCTCAATTCTGAGCACTGAATTTTTTTTTACAAGCAATTGAATATTGACAATTTACACCTTTTATGTACCTTTCTCCTTAGCGATAATAATCTCAAACACCAACTTTGGATACCTATAAAGGTAATCTTCTGGGAACCAAGGAAATGTTTCTACATGACACAAATAGTACTACAACATTGAATTCAAAACAACACTCATATTGTCAAATAGATGCTCCAGTCAAAATTTGCAGCAATATGGAAATGACAACTTTTTCTTAAGTAATGGATCTTCTTTTGAGTTGACTGAAAATTTTTCTTCTCAAATTAATTTTCTAGGTTAATAGATGGATCCTCCTTAAGACCTTTCAAACGACTATTCTCTTACTCAATTCTAAGTCTTGAGTAGAATTTTTTTGATGGAAAATTAAAGGAAAGGAAATATCCATTAGCGCGAACAACATAACTTCAAGACTGAACGACCGTTCGATAATTTGTTTGGATTTAACCTCAACCACAAAAAAAAATTCATTCATACTTAGAACTTTTTTTAAGTTGTTGCAGGTTCATAACCAATTATTTTTTATCTTTTTACTCTTCTACGACCTATGAAATGCACCATTATGTTCCATCATATCCATTTTACACCCAGACTTAGTCATTTTATTTGAGATCCCATCGTAGGTCCATGGTCATTTCCCTATGCTTCATCACCTCAATGATACCTTTCACAATCAAAGAGTCTTGACACTTAGCCAAATTTTGAAGCTCTACCGTGGGTCCATAGGTTTATGTTGTTTCTCCTCTACACATATGATCCTCTCTGCATTCCATGATGTCTTAGTACTTAGACAATTTTCAAGATTTTACCACTAGTCTGCGAAATAAGCAAGCACCCTGCCACACAACTCCACATCACATACCATATGTCGTATCGAATACCGTGTACCTGGGATTGTGGTAATACATGTCATTATTCTACCATGTCAGGCGACACATGGCCTCCACATCATATTGATGTCATCGTATGGAAAAGTAACCAAAATTTTCTAAATTTCCAGTTTTTGTTTAAACCCCCAATTCATAATTTCTTCCTCGAACTGTCATTGTAGTTACAAAACCAATATTAATATGGTCTATTTTGTCTTTAAGGGAAGTCCATTATAGTCTTAAAAATTCCCAATCAACCTCTGTTGCACCTTCTTCGTCACCTTGGTGAGCAAATAAGAGGTGCTTGCATGCCCAGTTGGGTCTTGCTGAGCATGACAACTGTAGAGGAAAGAGTTAGAGAAAGAAAAACAAAACTATATAAGCAAGAATTAAACTAATACAAACTAAAATCAGAAGCATAGGGACATAGAGATAACAAACACAAAAAGACCCATGTCACCAATGTTTTTAGGCTGATCTATTGATGAAATCAAAGCACCAAGAAGAAAGGGGACTATGAGTCCCTTCTTCCTCCAAGGGAAGGCTCTTGGACCCTCACAAGCTTGCTCTCCTTACAACAAGAAAATGAAAATGGTGGTGAAAGAAATACTTGCAAATCCACTCAATGGAGAGGTGGATAGCCTAATGAAATGGTGTCAAAGTGCTCTTGTCAAGGATGGAGTCCTTAAAACAATCTAGGCAGCATAACATTACTTGAAGTTCCTTGAGAAAATGAGGTGCATTCATGGATTTTTATAGCATTGCATTCGGTTATTGTGTAACTCCTTTGTAGTGTGAAAAGAGGCCATTTAGGGCATTATTAGGTCTTTGACCAGCCCACCATTCAGAGTCAGGCCGGATTTGGAGGTCAAATCGGCTTGGGAGTTGAACCAGAAGTGGTTGGGAGGCCGACCACATTCATAAATGCGTCGTTTAGTAGGTGCACGGCATTTTGCGCTAACAGTCGCGCATTGTGCGCGTATGCATGCATTCTACGTTTCTGTTCCGCGCATGTGCGCGCGCACCCAACTTCTGTAAAGCGCTCTTCAATTTTTCACTACTTTGTATAGTTTTTTGCCCTTTTTTGAATGCTGTGAGATTAATTCAGGGCCATGAATGACTTCATTACTTTTTGATGATGTTGAGTTCTTGTAACCATGTGCAGATGAAATTTCAGTGATAATAGATGCCCCCTGATGGATGAGGTTAGGAGCACATGTATAGCCAAAATCCATCAATGTTTCTTCTACTAAGAATGTTGTTGTAAGGGAGAGCAATAGTGGGTTCGTTCAGAGCGATCCGTTGGAGAAAAAAGGAATCGGTAGAACCCGACCTTCTATGAGGTGTGCAAAACAGAAAACTGTGTACAAATGAGGTGGGCATGCCCCATGCTCGTGTTATGTAACTCTGAAAAAAGATGACTGAAATGTTGGTGTAGACAACTGCAATGCCCTCGGGGGCGGTGATGATAAAGGAAGAAGACAATTCTGCAAAGGAACATACTCTGAATAATAGACAATGATTGCGGTAATAAGTAGCGGCAATGATGCGGGCATTGATGGCCTTACCAAGTTCAGAGGTCTTCGGAAAATGATAGAAATAACTGCAATAGTCGCAAAGTAAGACCCACCATAACATGAGAGAGTGTTGGCATCGAATGTTATGGGGGCCAAAGAAATCAGGGAGCAATGGTGTTTCACCCTGTGCCATCTGAGATCTCTCATTGAATGGAGAATGAGAATCAAGATACTGTCGCCCTTCTAGAAAATTGTGCTGATGTCGACAAAAGGGGAACGCGACTCCCAGAAGCAAAGGGATTTGTGGAATCTACTGAAGGGATGAAGTGGCAGAGGTACATGGACGAAGTCAAGAAGTGGGAAGACTCAAGACTGCCCTTGGTTGGAGGATGTAGGAGATAAAAAGTGGCCACAACTGTGTAACGAGGTCGAGTGTCGAGGGAACGACAAGACTGGTGATAAGTTGTGCCAGAGGCAGGACAAAGTGAACAAATGCAGAGGGTAGAGGTAAGTGACCTGTGGGGTACTCTGAATATGTGGATGATGTCGATCAAGGGTAGATGATGAATAATGCTCCAACCAAGGGTGACATGGGTTGCGTTTGGCCAAAATGAGGGAAGCAGGTCGCCAAAGGTGACGACAAAAAGATAATGAAATGACTGGAAATAAAGGCATTTGTACAATAAATAATGAATAATTTGGGGAGAAATGTACAAATACAGAAACGGGTGCCCCAGTGTGATATGGGTGGCCCAAGGAGGGCAGAATTTGCTTGGAAAACTGATGAAGGGTGGGGGCCCCATTGGTGAGTTTTTGTAGGAGGTAGGTGAAATGAAGGTAGGTTCACAGATGGGCAAACAGATTGTGGATGAAATGAAGGGTTCATGATACTGTGGAGGTGCAGGTAAAAAATAGAACCATAAAGGGAGAATCTGGGAGTCCCTGTGGGAAAGCTAGGAAAATGAAGAGAAGGAGTATGTGGTTGATTCACGACATGATGAAAGACTATCGGGACTCCCATCCCTAAAGGGCGATGAAGAACAACATGAGTGTCAAAAGTGCCAAAAGGTGTTGTGAATGGGACAACTCATGTGGGTAAGAATTCTATCGGGTAACAGTACCAAAGATGCAAATGGAGGCGTGGGTACTGCAGAGCCAAGATTGGGGATCCTAGAGGCCAATATCAGAGGGTGTGACTGGAAATGCAAATGCAATACCGTGGGAAAGACTACATGCCAGTGCTGAGTATATACCTGAAGGGGTTGTGTTGATGGATGATGATCAAGTACCTGCACACATGAAAACAAAATACCCAAAGTGAAAAACATCTGAAGAGAATCAAAGATATGAGCATGTATTTGATAAATGTGACTATGTGCGTGCATACCTGACCATGATAAAAAAAGGCGCCCCAGGGGCTCAGGATGAAAAGTGACCCAGGGACTGCTGTGATGTAGGTGACGGGATGCTGATCCCGTGGTTGAAGACGGTTTGAAAAATGGACACCTTGGGCTCCCGGAATGGTGAGTGGAGGATTGGCAAAAGGCCTATATACAACTGTAGGGCCCACATTGCCACCTCATTTGTACCTGCTGCAATAGTGATTGGATAAGTAGTTTCAGAGAAGATATGGATATTTGGGGAGGACAAGGTAGTCGATTGAGGATCTGCGAGTATCAGGTTAGTAGTCTGATCATCCTGCATAGAAATAGGCTTTCAATTTTTGGGCAGGGTCTGTATGGAGGGTCGTACAGAGGTATTTAATGGGTCTAGGCCCCACATGCGCGAGCGATCGGGTGAGAGGTGCGCATACATGCACGCCTGTCCACTGGATATGCGCACATGGGGGCGCGGTAGAAGGAATTTAAGGTGCGTCCAAAGGGCGCACCTATGAGTTGAACAGGCATGCACCAGTGCACGCCTGTGGGTTTGACAGGCGCGCACCTGTGCGCATCTGTATGGTGAACAAGAGCGAGTAGAGGTGCACCTGTGAAGCAAACAGGTGTGCACTTATGCGCACCTATGCAGTGCACAGGTGCGTATATGTGCGCGCCTGTGTAATGAACAGGCGCGCATATGTGCGCGCCTGTGTAATGAACAGGCGCGCATATATGCGCGCCTATGTAATGAACAGGCGCGCATGTGTGCGTGCCTGTGGGTAACAAAAACCGCGCCTAGGAGGTAAGGTGGAAGGGTAAAAAAACAAGTTTTTTGATGCTATTGATGGTTGCATGAGCTGATATAGGGTGATGTGTTGTCTGCAGGTGGACCGTGGTTACGATGCCAGTGCAGTGGCGAGAGCGATACTGGGCCCAGTTGCGAGACACTGTGGCCATTGAGGGGCCCGGCGTGCGGGCGACTTTGGCAACCTGTGGGTTGCTAAAGTTCTTTGAGTGCCCGTTGATACGGGCATAGGAGTATTTGTTGCAGTTCCTGATCCAGATGTGGAGTCCGGAGCTTCACTGCTTCCTCGTGCGAGGAGAGAAGATCCCCTTCACAGTGGTGGAGGATATTTATTTCTTGACTGGGATCCCCTTTCAGGGATCGCCCCTACCAGTAGAGGCAGTGTTTCCCAGGACCATTTTGCTGGCCGATATTGGCCAGAGATACTGCTCAAGTCGGGACTTTATGTCTGGGACTGTGGTGAGCATCAGTGTGATAGACTCCCTGGCACATCGATGTATAGTAGTGATGATTGTTCAGATATACGGGTCACTTGTGACCTAGTGGATTAGTGGTGGCCAGCTATTGGTGCTGGAGAGAGTGGTGGCCAGTGAGCGGTTTGCGTGGGGACTGATGCTGCATGCGAGGATGGTGGCGCAGTTAGACTGCTGTCGGTCCACAGGTGCGGGGGAGTTTTCATTTGGGTCCATCCTAGTGGCTTGGTTCTTAGAGAGGGTGCCGATGTTGCACCCGAGGGTTTTACTGGAGATGTCAAGGGCGCGAGAGCCGCGATTGAGGCGGTGGTAGACAGTTTTTCTTCGTCACGGTGGTGGCGAAGGTGGCCACTTCTTTTCAACAGAGGCGGCAAGGATATGGCGACAGATGCCGCAGGTGATACTTCAGTACCCCTATGCTGAGGTGGACTTCCGGGGTGACCCGGACATGGTGCTACCTCCAGGGGAGGTGTTTGACCATCGAGGTATGTTTAGTATAGATGTGCATGTGTTGGTTTATCTTGTTTTTTGAGATATCAGTCCACATATGATATAGATGCTGATACTATCTATTGTTGTTGTTTTGTGCATGTGCAGATGTGGCACCTCACGGGTGCGAGGTGGAGATGTAGAGAGCATCGGCTCGTTGAGAGCTGGAGAGACGACTACATGGAGAGAGACGACGGTGGGAGGATGTTGCGGGGTGACCAGATGAGCCCGAGAGGGCAGCGAGGAGGCACCGGTTTGATGACCCTAGTACGGGGCCATCACACGCTCCTCCGACGGTGGTCGGAGTGGATTATGATGATATACGCCGTCGTCTGGAGATGGTTTTACAGGACGTGCCGGAGGGCATGTGGATGCGCATCCAGGATGAGAGTTTTCTAGAGCAATGTGTGGGGGTGCCGCCACCATGGCGGGCCATAGTGTGATGAGCAGCAGTGCTTGCTGCGATGACGAGTGGACGCCTGCCGCCGGGGTAGGAGGGTCCTGTGGGTGGACCACCACCACCTGGGGCAGGTGGTGGTGGGCTGCCACTGCCTAAGGGAGGGGCAGGTGGTGGGGCGATAGAGGCACCATGAGTGGTGCATGATGTATATCTTTGTTTTTGTTGTATATAGGCTGGTGAGCCCATTTTTTGTACCGAGGTGCTATATTGGCCTGCAGATACATGTGTTTTTGTATGTAAACATTCGGATGGCCTGATGGGCCTTTATATATACATGAGTATACACATTTTGAGATCCTGATGTTGTCTATATGTTTTTTGCTGATGTTTTTGAGTACGTCCATTCTATATATATGCTGTGACAAGTTTTTCATGATATGTTTATGTATGTGTAGCTTGATGTGATATATGCCAATCTAACACCATGTTAGCTATTTGATCTGTTGTTTGATTCAATTGTCTTGGAATATGTGTAAATGTAATGGAATCAAAATGTCGAGATAACAGCCTAACCTGTAGGTATTTGTGAAAGAGGCACTGATCGCGTACACGATATACATTGTTGAGCTAGAGAATGACTAGTTGAGAGTCAAGGAAGACGCTAAGGTGACGAATATGATGATGCTGGGCGTCAGCCAGGAGGCCAATGACCGCAGTGTACTCGGCTTGGTTGTTGGTTGCTGGCCCTAAACATATGCCGCTTGAATGTAGCATGCCATGTGAGGGGGTGTAGAGAGGCCAAGCAACCGAAGCGAGATTTTGCATCCAACGGCTGGCGCCGTCGGCGTAAACAATGTGGTAGGCTGGTGGAGGAAGCATCTGTCAATAGCACAAGGGATAGTTTAGACGTGAAGGCAGAAGAAAAAAGATTAAAAACACTAAAAAGAAATAACCTAAAGTAGAATGACTACTTTTAAGCATAAAATTTCTTGATATACAACCCGTTGATGGGTTCTTTGAGAGAGAGGCCTTCGGGGGAGGCCAGGGATGTATGCGCCTTTGGTGAGGCATTGTTGAATAATGTAAGGGCTATGCCAAAGTGATTCGAATTTTGCCACGGCTAAAGGTATCATGAGCAATATCATAAGCCAGGACTAGGTCTCCTTCGTGGAATGATCGAAGGTTGACATGGCGATCAAAGGTAGCCTTGGATTGTTTTTTAGCTGCCTTGTTGTTCTGTAAGGAAGATCGACGATCGTCATCCAGAGAATCCAAGTTCAGCAAGCGCTACTCCATTGGAGCAGTGTCAGGTAATAGCTCAATTGCGGTGTGTAAGGTGGGGATTTCGCACTCGATGGGAAGAGTTGCCTCAACCCCATGGACTAAATGGAACGGTGTGAAACCGGTAGCGGTCTTCACAGCCGTTTGATAAGCCCATAGCGTAGAAAATAACATATGATGCCAATTGGTTTTATTTTTATTAACCGTGCGTTGTAACATGGTCTTGAGGACTTTGTTAACTGCCTCAACCTGTCCATTTGACTGAGGGTAATATGGTGAGGCAAACTCATGAGAGAAGCCTAACCGAGATGAGAGTTCAATGAAGATCGCATTCTCGAAGTGTTTCCCATGATCGGAAACGAGCTGGAGAGGTACTCCAAAACAGGATATGACGTGATTAAAGAAAAAGCGCGCTATAGTGTCAGCAATGTTGTTGAAAGTGGGCATAGCTTCGGCCCATTTGGTGAAGTAATCGACGGTGACAACAATGTATTTGTGACCATTGCTGGAGGGGGGATTACAAGTCATAAAGTCGATGCCCCATTTACAAAAAGGGCCGGCAATAATGACAGGGTGGAGAAGAGCGGGGGGAGCCCAGGCTTTGTTGGCATAGAGCTAACATTGCTCACATCGTTTCACGGCATGAATGCAATCAAGAAACAAGGTAGGCCAAAAGTAACCTGCTCGGATAATATTTTGAGCAGTGGATATACCCAAAAGATGGCCCCCACATGTGCCACTCTGGCAGTCGTTTAAGACTCTGTCGGCCTCATCAATAGTCAGGCATCGATGAAGAATGGTGTCGACGCCCTGCCGGTAGAGGATGTCTCTGATGAGGAGGTAGTGGGGGGCCTGATGGCGAATACGTCGATGGTCATATCGTGAAAGGTGATTACCAAAATTTTGAGTTCGAAGGTAGATGAGGAGGTCGCCATACCAAGGATTGTCCGAAGTGATGTAAAAGAGATGTTCGTCGGGAAATTCGGTGTTGACGGGGGCACTGGTGGTGTCAGAGGGGAGGGCCATGACATGTTCAGCGAGAACGAGGGCCTTCTTACTCTTAGGTGTTGAGAACTCGAGGTCGTACTCCTGAAGGATAACGATCCATCGAGCGAATTTTCCGTTAACTTGTCGACGACTGAGCAAGTATTACATAGGGTTGGAATCTGCGATGACCTTTGTGGTACGAAGCATAATGTAATGGCGTAGTTTCTGGACTGCGAGGACAACTACAAGAGCAAGTTTCTCTTTGTGTTTATACTTCAAGGGTGGTCTTGAGAGGTTCTTACTAACGTAATAAATGACGTGTTCACGATTGTCATCTCCAAGCTGGACGAGGACGCCGACTACTGATATAGCTGATGCTGATACGTAGACGATGTAGTCACGATTATAGTCAGGTGCACTAATTAAAGGTGCATTTGAAAGCGCTTCTTTAAGATCGTCAAATGACTGTCAGGCGTGGTCGTCCCATTGAAATGGGATTTCGTGACATAGTAAGCAAAGGAAACCATGTGCGCGTATGGTGTAATCTGGGACAAAGCGTCGAAGAAAGTTAGCTTTGCCCTGAAGACTCTGAAGTTGCAGTAAATTATGGGGAGGTGGAATTTTGGTGATAGCTTGAACTTTGAGGGGGTCCATGGTAATACCGCTTTGGGAAACAATAAAGCCGAGGAGGCACCCTGTGGTGACACAGAACACACACTTGAGAGGATTCAAGCGAATGTTTTACTGATGACACCGCTGAAAGATGATGCATAAATCATCAAGATGCTGGGTGTGTTTCTTGGATCGAGCTGTGAGGTCGTCCAGGTAGGCGAGGATGATTTTAGCTAGATCGTGGAAGATGTATGTCATCACCCGTTGGAAAGTTGCGCCGGCATTCTTTAAGCTGAAAGGCATGACATGATATGCAAAGGTACCCCACGGGGTAGTGAATGCAGTTTTATACTGATCGGCTGGGTGGATTTGAATTTGGTTATAGCTGGAGAATCCATCCATAAATGAGAGAGCCTCATGGCCGGCACAGTTGTCGATAATTTGATCGATGAAAGGCGTTGGAAAGTTGTCTTTGGGACATGCATTATTGAGATCGTGAAATTCGGTGCAAACGTGGATAGTGCCTTGTTTTTTGTCAATGGGTACAAGGTTGGAAACCCATGAAGTATAAGTGATGGGGTAAATAAACCTGGCAGCGTATAATTTGTCGATTTCGACTTTGCTAGCCACGACTTTGGATGGGTGTAGCAGCCACTGTTTTTGGTGAACTGGTGTGATGTCAAGCCATTTTTCGATGCGATGCTCGACAATAGAGGGGTCGAGGCCAGGAATTTCCATGTATGACCAGGCAAAAATATCCCTATATTCCTGGAAGAGGGCTTTATATGCAGCGATTTCCTGAGGAGTGCAAGCAGCTGCAATGATGATTTCTTCGACGATGCCATTTTTGATGGAAATGTTGATTTTGATGGTGGGGGAAATGTTGGACATATTACCTTCTTCAAAAGCATCAGGGGCAGGAATGTGATTGTTGAACCAATTGATAGGCCCTGACGGGATAAAATCTTTGGTTTCGACCGCGTAAATGGGGTTTTGGTTAGGAGGCATGAGGGCTTCTTGTGGAGAGAAGAGTGAATGGTGATGTAGCGCATCCCAGGGAGATTCCAAGCAGTTTAGCTCTTCCAGTATTTCCTCATCGCATTGGAAACGACGGGAATACAATGGGTCATGAGGATTGATCTCTGTGCTAATTCGGTTGTGCCCTGATGGAGAAGCAGAGGGAGAAATGTTAGGAGATGGTGAGGGTTCACTCGACATAAACCATATATTGAAGTACTGAGGGGTACCTGTGGTGGTTGGGTGGAGAGTTTCTGTAGGGGAATGAGCAGGAGAGTTGGGGGGGTTTCAGGGTAAATCCTTAGAGACTTCATCTAAGAACCATGGAGGCATTGGGAGTGCCTCGGGCTCGAGAGAAATGACATGAAGATCCTCTAGTGATGAGGTAATGTGAATGATTACTTCTACGGGTTGGTGAAGCAGGGCCAATTGACGTTGCCTATATTCAAGGATCATAGGACACTGGCATGTAAAATGAGCTAATGAATCGCAGAGAGAGCAAGGGCATCTCATACGTTCATTGACTGAAGTGGTGACATAGCGGATGTCAGTAATATTTGTTGGCGAGGACTTAGCAGGACTGGGGTTGTTCTGGAAGTTCTGGCATACAACCACTAATGTCTGCCGAAAACGTGGCAACACTGGGCAATGATGGGTGTAATGGCCATACTCTGAACATATAGCACAAGCGTATTTGGTCCTCAACTCTTTACTACTGGAAGGGTGGGTGATAGTGGTGGGACTAGCAATAGTGGTGGGTGTTATGGGAGTTGGATTGAGGGGGATCAAATTCCGTAATTCAGGTAGTGATGGATAGTTGTTGGTTTGGTGGCCCTCTTTCTCACATAGTGCGCAAGGGGGTGGTATACGTGGAGGAAGTGGAGCGGTGGGCTCTTTCTTCTTTCTCCTGCCCCCAGCTGTAGCAGGGGGGTTAGTGAGTATGGGGGTAGTGGGGGTAAGGACGGGAATCGTCATGGGGAGGCCTTCTTGTGGGGGAAGGGATGATTGAGGGACCATCTTAGGTGGGTGTAAATACCACACTAGGATTGCTAACACCATATTGGGTAGTGTGAGCGTTGCGGCTACCTGAAAAGCTTCTATACCGGGTGGTGGGTAAAATAAGGGAATTTGGGTGAGGGGTGGGGGATTTGTCTCCCAAACGGGACTATGCTCTTGAGGGGATGTGGATTCGTGGACTATTGGGGTTGACGATTGCATAGGAGGCTCCGACGGGAGTGGTTCTACGACTGTTGGGATGTCAGGAATGACTCAAGCCTCCTGAGGAGGACGAACATCCTCTGTGTGAGTTTCGTTAGATGAGATGACGCATACTTGATTAGCAGGATGAAGGAGTGGTGGTTCCCCATGGTATGTCCTTAACAAGGATGGATCTTTAAAAATCCCAGGACCCATCTCAACCAGTGGATATGTGTCTTGGTTTGTGTGAATGAGGGGAAGAATGTTATCAAGGTTGGCAGATGGGTTAGGATCATAATGTGAGACTTGGTCAATGGTCACGATCTTCCCATTGTGGGGGAACATCATTGTCCGAAAGACGGAAGATGCCACTGCCTTGATAGCGTACATGTAGCTACGACCGAATAGGATATTGTAATCGAGCGGAGCATCGATAACTTCTATGTCAATGAGGATAGTCTTGCCCCCGAGTTCAACGGGGATGTTTTGGAAGAGCCCTTCAGGAGAGGATGGTCATCCGTCATAAGCTCGTAATGTGATGGAAGAGGGTATGAGTTCCGGGGAACCAAGTCTCTGCCATACTGTTTTGAACATAATGCATGTAGATGCCCCTTCATCGATGAACTGTGATGTTCCATATTTTTACTGGTATTTGAAAGGAAATCAAGGTGGGAAGACGAGGTTTGCCGCTGTCAAGATCAAAGGTGATGAGTCGAGTATCTGCAGGGTCGACTGCCCCCAAGGTGGAAAGTAGTGATTTCCACTGAGTAGGACAAGTCTAAAGGACTTCCAAGAGTGACATGGCAGCCGGGGATTGTGCTAAGTCGTCTACCAAACTATAGTTATGAGCTGCCCTAGCCTGTGGGTTGTGGACATTCCGACGCAGTGGGATGCGAGGGATGCGAAGTGGTGGTTCAGCGGAAGGGCGGGGGATCACCAACGGGGGTCCCGTTGGTGTAGGGGTTGTCTCTGGAGGGATGGAAGGAGACTCAGTGGGTGTATGGTACTGACGATTACGCATTTGCAGAAGGATTTCTTCCTCACTAGTGAGGAGAATTGTACGCTCTGCTGGGTTGTTAGGGTTGGGATATTGTCCCCCTTGAGGTGGGGGATGCTATGTGTCCTGTTGGGTGTTTATCACACCTTGATGTGGAATATGATTTTGCAGCACGGCGGGAGGGGGTTGTTGCAGGTATTGTTGTGGTGTTTGCTGAGGGGCAGGTTGTGCAGGAGAATGGGGAAGGCTACCGAAGTCTTTCAACCATTTGAAATTAGCAATCTGGGGGCAATGGTGAGTGTAATGACTGAACTCACCACAAAGGGCACAAGGGAAGATGGTTTTGACATTATTTTTCCCTTGGCGTTTGTTAGTATTTCCCCCTTGGGGGTTTTGGTTCCCTTGGTTCTTGTTGCCCCCAATTGGTTGGTGCTGTGGGGGTTGATTCTCGCCTTGGCCTGGGATGTTGTTTTTCCTGTTCCGTCCTTTTTTCTTGGCATTGTTCGATGGATGAGTTGGGTTGGCTGTATTCAACTGTTCAAAACTTTGATATTGTTGAGCAGCAGAAGGTTGAACAAAATTTACCCCCGCATGTGGATGTGGGGGAGCCATGGGTTGTGGAGGACCAGGAAATGGAAAGTATGGATTTTGTGGTGGTACCGATCCATAAGGTACATAGGAAGGCGTAGTGCTTTCACTAGTACTATACGCTGATGTGGAGGGGGTACCACTGTTTGTGGGAATAGGTGGATGTATGGGAGGTGTCGATGGTGGTCTACTAATGGGTGGGGGTATAGCAACAGGGTATGGCTATTGATAAGGAGGTGGGGGGAAATAAGGAGTGCCCTCGTATGCCGATGGGTATTGAGGTGTTCCATACATCGATGGTGGTTGGGGTTGTGGACCGTGGTGTGTGGTGGCACCTATTAGTTCATCCGCTGAGTGAGACATCCCAGGTTTGTCTTAGCCAAATGGCATAGGTTTTGGAAGATCAGGAAGTACTGTGTATAAGTATCCTGACTATGCATAGATGAGGTTATGTTGTTGGGCTTTACTAATGGCCTCCTCTTCAGATTAAGGGAAGGTGGAAGCTACATCCTTTCCAAGGAGAGAGACAAGTGATCTAAGAAACCAGTCGAGACATTGTTTCTTGGTGGTTTCTGCTTTACACAAACTACGTCGTCTATGCCACTCGTGAATGTGGTCAACGATGTGTGTGGATGAGGTTTGTTTGAAGTTAGACGATAGTTCTAGACCATTGTCGTGTCGGATGGGTAATTGGAAGAAGGTCAAGAATGCTTTGGCCAATGACTCAAAGGTCGCATGGGACTCTGATTTTTCTTCGACATACCATTTAGTCGATGGGCCAGTGAGTGTGCGTTGAAATAATCTCAGTCTGATGGAATCATCCATAATGTTGTTGGAACAGAAACATAGATGAAAGGTCATGACATGGTTGGCAGGGTCATCGCCTGTCTTTCCTTCAAAGTTTGGTATGTCTGAAGGTAGTTTTGTGGGCATTGCAGGCCATGTGGGGTCATGCAATATAGGATCATTGGTGAGTTTAGTGAGATCTGGTATGTTGAGAGAGGCCAAGTATGGCATTTGTAGTGGGGGGGGAGGATTAGCTCCGGCCGTAGTGTGTTGTGAACCTGACCCTTGAGGGGGGCTAGGTGGGTTGGTGCTCCCTCCTTAAGAGGAAGTGGGTCCCCTGCTTCTGTGTAAAGGAGAGGGCGTGAACGGATGACCTTGGGAAGTTGACCCAAGTAGTGTAGAATCAAGCAAAGCTGATCCTAATATAGTAGCACTCACAGGAGTGTGTGAAGGAGGTGCCGCTGAGCGGGCATGACCAGATACTCCCCCTAAAATAGGAGGGAGGTTGATCAAGCGTCATGAACGACGAGGGTTTTGTGGTTCCCCTATGATGTTAGACTAGCTGTGTGAATATGTGTGAAAAGTGGTGAGAGAAATATATAGAAACAAGAGTCTTTGCGTTGAACGTTTATACAATATATATCCAAATCAAACTGTAATCAGATGTGCATCATACATAACATGAGAAAGAAGCATATATGTGGGTAAGTGGTTTTTGTCCACGTGAGGGAATCAAAAGAAAGCAAATGCTCGTGTCCTAGAAGACGTAACGTCCTTCCTCTCAAATAGCACTGGACCTTCCAATAGCACTCAACAGTGGGGTCTGAAGTCACCGGAAGAGAAACTAGTGAAGGATGAAATAATTGGTTATAATGAGGGGTAAAGGGGGCATATCCCGAAAGAGATGGCGATATTTCCCAATATCCACACAAAATCCAATCAAGGTGCAATTGCAACCCACAATTGCCACCTAGGTAGATGTCCTAAAGTTGGTCACTAGGTACCTTGGTCAAAGTGCGACATTTATACTTTCGGCCTAAGAAATGGGTCATGGGCTAGATCTCATCCAAGAGGTGGGTGCCTCAAGGGGGGATGCACAGAACAACCAGCCCTCGGCCTTCAACCCTTCATGGGTATCTCCCTGCCTTATGGTGATTGGAACACTTGACTTGGAGGATTTTCAGTTCCCTATTTGACAACCTCTATGTTTTGACAATTTGAGAACCAGATAATGGGGAGTTATTTGGATGCCTATCCCCGAAATCCTACCTAGACTAAAAAATTTCTTTTGGCACCTCCTGTGGAGGAAAACTTAGTGAGTTTTTAGAAATATTTTAGATGTAGTTGTTTTGGGAGGTTGGGGTGAAGACCAACCTCGTTTGATTTAAAAATGGGAGTGGATAGTCCTGTCAAGAAAAGATGGGGTATTTTCAGAATCCCTTTGGAGGAGACTTACTTAGACCTCCACGTTTCAAGAAGAGGCTATGTGAGTGATAAGTGACTTTTGTGTGTGAGTGAAAGTGTGACAATTTTTAGTGAATTTAGATGTCACCTTACTGCATGTGGACTTCTCTTGGTCCTTACAAGAGTTTGATTACCTAATTAACTAAATACCTTTGGTACAACCTTACGTAATTCAAAAGCCCTAGGAAGCTAGCATGTGGACATGTGGGTCCGTTACTATCCTTTAACTCCCTATTGTGATGTAGTCTAGAAAAAGCTTAAAACTATCCTAGATTGAACATGTGGGCATGTATGGGCCCTTTACAAACCTTTAAACTTCCCTAGTGTTTTGATCTAAGAAAGAAAAAATTCAAACACTATCCTATCTTTGTAGCATGTGGGCATGTATGGGCCCGTTACAATATTAGAATGTATTTGAAAAAGAAAACTAAGAGGGGTCCCAAGAAGGGTCGTTGTCCTCTCCTAAAGGTTTTAAACTTTGTTAAGGGAGATGGAATTGTTTCCACAATCTTTTTCTAATTCTCAAGATCGCTTGGAGGTGCGAGAGAAGAGCATACTAAACGATTGTTTACTTCAATTTCTAGTCTCAAATGTGATTTAGATGTGATTAAATATGATTGTCCACTTATTTTGTAAGTCAAAACAAGCCATCCATGTGGAAAAAAGCAAAGAAGGGAAATCGATTCTTATCCTCCTAAGTGCCTATGTGTATTTTGGACTAACCCCTTTATATGATGAGGGGACTAAGTGTAATGTGGCTTTAAAACATTTTTGACATCATTTTTAAGAAGGCAGATGGCCTTCCCCACATCCCAATAGCTTACAATGTGAAATTTTGTTCAAATGCGCGGCCCCTAGTGTAGATAGAGGCACACAAAGCGTAGGCGCGTGAACAGAGATGAGTCAGAAAGCGCATGCGCACAGAGAAAAGTTGTCACTTAAGCGCATGCATGCACGATGCGCGTCTGTGGGGTGGAATACCCACACACCTGTGACAAATGGTCGAGAAAGAAAAATCCGGATGGATTTCTCTCAAATCTCCTTGGAATTGACTGGTTAGCAGGTCGGCTGAGGCCGGTTTGTGCACCTGCAAGTTAAACAAACTAAAAGAAGAGAAAAATAAACCCAAATGAGGTAGGAATTTGATACCTTTCCCCAGCGGAGTCGCCAATCTGTTGCACCTTCTTCATCACCTTGGTGAGCAAATAAGAGGTGCTTGCATGCCCAGTTGGGTCTTGCTGAGCATGACAGCTGTAGAGGAAAGAGTTAGAGAAATAAAAACAAAACTATATAAGCAAGAATTAAACTAATACAAACTAAAATCAGAAGCATAGGGACATAGAGATAACAAACACAAAAAGACCCATGTCACCAATGTTTTTAGGCTGATCTATTGATGAAATCAAAGCACCAAGAAGAAAGGGGACTATGAGTCCCTTCTTCCTCCAAGGGAAGGCTCTTGGACCCTCACAAGCTTGCTCTCCTTACAACAAGAAAATGAAAATGGTGGTGAAAGAACTACTTGCAAATCCACTCAATGGAGAGGTGGATAGCCTAATGAAATGGTGCCAAAGTGATCTTGTCAAGGATGGAGTCCTTAAAACAATCTAGGCAGCATAACATTACTTGAAATTCCTTGAGAAAATGAGGTGCATTCATGGCTTTTTATAACATTGCATTGGATTATTGTGTAACTCCTTTGTAGTGTGAAAAGAGGCCATTTAGGGCATTATTAGGTCTTTGACCAGCCCACCATTCAGATTCAGGCCGTATTTGGAGGTCAAATTAGCTTGGGAGCTGAACCAGAAGTGGTTGGGAGGCCGACCACAATTATAAATGCACCATTTAGCAGATGCACGGATTTTTGTGCTAACAGCCGTGCATCGTGCGCTTATGCACGCATTCTACGTTTCTGTTCCACGCATGTGCATGGACGCCCAACTTCTGTAAAGCGCTCTTCAATTTTTCACTACTTTGTATAGTTTTTTGCCCTTTTTTGAATGCTATGAGATTAATTCAAGGCCATGAATGAATTCATTACTTTTTGATGATGATGAGTTCTTGTAACCATGTGCGGACAAAATTTCAGTGATAACAACCTCTACAACAACCAATTACTTGCATGCGTGGCCGGTCAACATTCCTGGGCATGAACTTTCTTCTATTTCTCGTGGAATTTCCCCAAATTTCACTGCAGAATTGGGGTTTTTTCCCACTTCAAGATTTAGAATTTGGGTAATTTTAACCCCGCTAATGAATTTATCAATTTCTCCATGAATTATTTCCCAATTTCATAGGAATACTTTCATCAAACATATTAGAGACATTCTTTGAAATTTAAATTTCTACAACGTTTAGATCCACAGTGTTCTGCTAGTTGGCCCATGCAGGATCAATATTGAACCTTGGGATATGATACCATAATTTAACGTACCCAACCTCTAGTTGAGAAAAATTTCATGTGGATAACTCATTAAATAATTAAGATTTATTTCTAATTAATTTGTTGTAGCTTACTAGTTACAAATCACACCCAAATTTAACCAGTTGGCTGATACCATAGTTCTAAATGCATATAATAGCATATAATAAACATGAATGCAACTGTTCAAGGAAACAACGACACATAACATTCATAAAAACATATACACAATGGAATAACATAAGAACAAAAAATAATACTTATATGTTAATGGTTAACCAACTAGATGCATACGAAGGATGAACCTCCCATTCATAGGTGTTGGTGTTCATTTTCCTCTGAATAGCAGGCCACCCCTGATATGAGGATTTGATTCCACAAGGATATTCTACCCAATAGCTATCCACTCTCCACACACAAAACCCCCAAAACCTAGGTTCTAGTCACACAACAGTTCCAATCCTCCATTTCTCTCTTTTCCCCACAACCTACACCACCCAAGGAATGTACCCCCTTCACTACTCACAGTCCCTCAGGCTATACCATTCATTTATAAGGGCCCCTAGTGCAATCGGTTGGCCATGAATCTCTCATTTGGGAACTCTCAACTACTTTAGGATTTCTCATAGCATCCTTCACAAGGCTCTTGAGTCATTTCCTCAATAGGAAAATGCACTACAGTCTTACAACCCATTTTACAGGCACATCGACCTCATTTCCAACATAACACACAACCCAACAATGGACTCCTTCAAGAAAAACATGGTTGGTTCTCTTCCCAACACTCATTTCTTTTCTTGTTGTCCAAAATCTCCCTTTGAAAATTTTCCTCTATGCAAAAACGTGATTGTCCCCAAAACATTTCCCCCCTTGGCCATACGAATTTTGTCTATTGCTTGTTTGCTTGACTTGAATTACACTCTTCCCCAAGATGATTGTACTTCAGCCCATGCTTTCCAATAACTATGGGATGTGACTGTTCACACCCACCCTCTTACATGATTTAAATGATTGGCTTCTCATACACTCAATCAACAATTAGAAGGTTATACACAATGATAATAATTCAAGAATGTTGATTCATATTATTTTTGGCATGAAATGAGAGAGGAGATATAATAAATAAATGTACAGAGATATCTCAAATATAAAATAATATAACAGAAATGTATAAGAGATGAAACCATAAACACATAGATACAATAATACACAATTTATATTAATGAGAGAAATGTACAAAACTATATAAATACAGAGTGAAAGACTCACCAGAATGGTGGCAACTTATCTCTGAGAAGAGATGTGAAAACTACTCACATTCGCAAGAAGATGATTACAATGAGGCTCTAAAGGCCTTTTCAACATGAATAAAATCCAAAACCCTAACCCCAGTGTTGAGGGGTCCTAAATCCCTTTAACTCAACAGTAAGAACCAAACCTGCCACCAAGGCCCAATTAGACTCTGGAGCATTTTATGGTGGAATGGTTCTTGAGATCTTGCAATCCAGATAATTAATCGATGGGCTTTACATCGTGATTGATAGGATGTCTTCTTGTGAAAACTCCTCCTTCATTTCAAACGTTCTATTTTTGTATTTTCTCTTATATGTGGGACCGATACAAGATAAATGATGGTATAAACCAGCTGGGTAACAAAGGGGAAATGCATTAACTACTAAAGAAGGATAAGCTCGGGATAAACCTCATAATCAATCATGCAGACAATGATTCTTACACCTACAACAAGTCTAGTACTAATACATTAACTTGTTGGTGCTTCAATTATTGACTTAGATACAATTATTAGAAGAAAACATACATGCAATAAATGATGGCAAGAAAAATAGTTTCCTTAACTCTAATCATCAATCACATATTAACACAACAATTTACTCTTCATCATTAGAGACAAGAACTATAAAAATATTGAATTAGATAACTTATCAATAGATTCATAGGATCTTACTCATTACAACATCCATTCATGAGATGAAATCATAAATAATTCTTCTTTAGATCCAACCACACACGCTTTTGATGAAAAAATAGAAAAAACTTTGTCTATGGTCCTAAACATGTCTTCTCAATTAAGGAAGCTCTGAAATAGTTCTTTACAATCCAAAAATGAGGGTCTTTGAAAAAACCATCGACCATTGCTAACAGGTTGATCCTTCTATTTATAACATATTATTAACTAAAAGTAACTATCAAAAGTGAAAGCTAAGTAAAAAAAAACATCACCACATGGAGCTTTCATTGATCACTCTTCCAAGAGTCATCAAATGGTTTCACTTGAGTGGATGAATCTTCTCATACTCCAACCATTGGATGAAGAGATCCTCACATGTGTTGGCATACGAGAATCTGTGTTGGTCCATTAGGGCCGAGAAGATCTCCTTTATTTCTACTGCCCGTGCCCGATACTTGACTATTCTATCACTTAACTGCTACAACATGGTCTGAGCCTTGATCGGGTGTTTCATGAACTGCTGCACTTGACCTGGCACCATGTTTGCCACATTTTTTATCTCTGCAGCCCACGACGAGTCTTGTTCAAAATGTAATTTGACTATGTCATGCAAGTCGACAAATTCATCGAGTGTGCCAAATTCTGGGAGGTCGATGTCTCTCATCGCCCAGTTGATCTTGGTCCAACTCTTTTCTCACTCGACCCATTTCTCTTGGATTTCCTAATGAGGCTCTTGGGCCATTTTTACCCAGTATTCGTCCGACTTCTTTATGTAATTGATGATGCTATGCCTTAGTATCCGAATGTCGTGCTCTTCGGCGTCTCGGCCCTACTGAATGAAGCTGATGTAATCAATCCTTTCCACTGATTGGTGTGCTTTCTCATACCACATTTCCATATCATTTCACTTCACCAGTGCCATGAGGGTGTCTTCTTGGAAGTCGACTATTCCTGTAGTGAAAATATGCTGCTCATTTGTGAATTTACTGTAAGCATCTTGGAATTCGCTTCTCAAGAACACCATGGCCTATGTGGAATCCTGATAATATTTCTCCAAATGGTGTAGATGTTCCAACTCCTTCAGCATAGCAGCTAGATCCTCTTCATCCATTTTTTCTATATCCAGGGTGGCATCTGTGATTTCCATCCCTGTGCCGATAAACTCAGATGTCTTGGCATGCTCTGTGCTAATCAATTTTTCCTCTATGGTGATGAGGATGGAGTGATCTAGAGTAATCCTCCTCTTCTTGGTGGTTCTCTTCACGATGGATTTCCTCTTCCGGTCATAGGATATGGCTTGTATGTCAACAACTTCATCCATGGGTTCAGGGATTTTCTAATCTCCCCTAGTAAGCATATTTCCCAGGCTCTCAACAATGTATATATGTTCAAGAATGGGTTCTCAAACCTCTTCCGTGTGTTCCGAAGGTTCAACATTTGGTTTTTTCTCATTGGGAAGTAGAGTACCGGCTGAAATTGAAGCATCAGGGGAAGGCTCGGTACTTACCTGATAATCGACTGTTGAGATGCCGATTTCCTGTTGTGGAACTTATTCTTCTTGTTCGCCTGACCCTAGCTCATCCTTCGGGCTATCCACTTGGGTCTCTGGTACATCGATTAGCTCAGTGTATAAGAAACTTTCAACCTCCTGGTCATTCTGTGGAAGGCCTTGAATTTGAGCATCGAGAGTTGGAGAAGATGCCTTCTTGGGTTCCTTTTCCTGTGTGATCTGCACCGAAGTCACCAAGGACACCTCCGAAATCTCCTCATCATCATAGATTGTTATTAAGTCATGGAGGGGGTTTGGTATACTTTCTCTCTTGGATGTCATTTCTATCTCTAGATGAGCCGAAACATCCCCTGGTGATCTGGCCCGTGGAATTGTAACTTCAAGGTTATCTAACCCAATAATTTCATCAATTTGTATTAGTTCTTGGCCACTTGGACCTACCTGGCTCTCAACTAGGTTGTCGGCAGGGACCCTTGCCATTTCTACAAGGTCTGGGTCATTCCACAACTGATCGATTACTCTCTGTGTCTGTTCCATTAGGAGAAATCCCCTTGCTTGCGTCTCTTGTGTCATAGACAATCCCTTGTTCTGCACCTCTGTTGCCTCTGCTACTCTGATTTCTTCCCTGGCTCTCAGAGCCTCTTGGGATGACTGTTCTATTGTCGTTTCCTGTTCATCCATGCTCATGGCCCTAAACCTAGTCATTTTTGGGTCGACCATCCTTTGTACCACCTTGTCCCAATACTGGGTAGTTTCTGTGAAGACTTTGTCTTCAAACTTGTCGTGAGCGTATGGCCAGTAGGACGACACTTGTGAAGCATGTTGCAATACCAGGCCCTTTGGATCATGCTTGAGGAATTGGCCCATCAGGAATTTGAACTTCAGTTGGATCAGCCCCTCTTGTTTGGCTTGAGTGGTATCCTTTACCAAGTAGAACCCTACATGGAAACCATAGGGTATGAAGTCTTGTTTCTTGTCCTTGACTAGGGTGGCTTTGTAGCCTTGCAAGATGGTTTGATAGAATATTTATCCTATGACAAGTTGATCTGGGACATGAGCTGGTAGGAGATGTAGTGCTCCCATGGCCCCGATCACCCTGATGTAGGTGGTGCGCTCATCCAAATACCAATGGTCTACCTTGGATATCATCTTTTTGGCTGTCGTCGATAGCCTTGGTAATTCCTTCTTAAAAATAATAAAATAAGTTCGGAATATGAATTCATTGCAGATGAGGGAGTAGGATTTCTTATAACTGTTTCCCATAGCACACTGAAGTAAATGTGGGCCAGGAGCTTTGCAACATGCCAACTCAGATTCATGCTAGCAAATAAGTTTCTAGCGCACATGACATTGAGCAAGTATGAAGCCATGTAAAACATTGGTGCTTCCCCTTCCTTCGGTGCTTAGGCCTGCTGCACACAAATGCTCAGTTGCTTGGAGATTATTTCTCCCCAATTGAAGATACAACCGACGATCACAACTGTGTACACCAAATGCATCCATGCCTCTGAAAACCTGGAGAAATATTTCTCTCCGTACAATCGATAGATGAGAGCCATCAAATAGACGTATGTCTCCCTTAAGTTAGCTGTCCCATACCAACCAACTCTCCGGTTGGTAAAATTCTTGTCCTCCCTCCACCATGAGGCCATCACTCAGCTGGTGTCATGGTGTTCGTAGAACTTCACGATGAAGTCTATGTTTAGCCACTCCTCTGGGTCCCTGAGTTTGTAATACTTCTGAAATTCTACCGGGAGGAAAAATTCAACACACCCACCATTGTCATCATTGATTAGACACTTCTATGTGTTTGTGTGGTCGATGAGCCATTTAAGAACTTCTATGTAGGGAAAAATGGGGGTTCTTCTTACCACCATATGTAGATATGACCTTCAGATGTTCGAGAATACCTGGTCGTCGAGTGCCCTTACGTATGGATCACTATGTGGGACATCTGGGTACTCTTCTTGGGTAATCCTTTTAAAGAGATACCCCTAATGTGGGAACACCATCTTCGACCTTGTGCTTGCTTCCATATCTCCAAAGGCCAGGGGCTGGACAAAAAAATTCTTTGTCGTTGTGTTGATGACAGGCTCCAACCTAGGGGCGTACTCCAATTGCCTCACGGTTCCCAGAGAAGAACCTTTTCCTGTCTATGGTTCTTTCAGATTTGGTGCTCTTGGCAAGCATCTAGTGGTTGGATTTCACGGTAGCATCATTTCTGCAAATTAAACAACATTTTAGGGACTGTATAAAAACTGAGAAACTCACATACAAAAATTACAACCAACAAATTTACAGACTCGGATACATACCTCTGAAGCTTGTTAAAACCTAGTTATTTTGACAATCACGTGATCGATACAGCCTTTGATTCACTCGTCTTTCTCCTTCGGATGCTCTAGAATTCTCTTATGCACAGAATGATTTCATTTACAACGGCTCATGAGAATTTAAATAGGGAAGATCTTATCATGTCGCATCAACCATTCAATTCAGGTTATGAGTGAAATTGTATCAAATCTATCATCGAATATCTAGAACTTAAATTCATCGTGGGTTGACGGAGGAGGCATGGGTGGTGATGTGGTCTATCGGTAATTTTAAACGACTATTTTGATTAGCGCATGAGGTATCAACTAATGTAGGATCATGTATTAATTATCTCCTTAAATGCTCAAAATTCAATCGTATCTTATGCTAAAATGTCCCATCATGTCACTCTTTCAGTGGGTGGATCGGGGATCAGGGGTGTGTTATGAAAATTTTCGTTGATAGCCTCCAGAAAAAAGTTCCAATGTCGATTGATTTTACCGTACATTGCTGATGCAAAAACACATACTTGGAGGTATGACTCAGACCTAGGGAGCCAAAGTTAACTCGGGATAGCACTAGACCATACGACCCTCTTACCTGGTAAAGACACGTAGCATTGAGGATCAATGACTTAATTTGCTTGTATTAATCGGAGTCGGGATTTTCCTTAAGTTATTCGTTCTAAAGAAAACCTTAGCTTTTCGATGCTGAAAAGTGCCCAAGATCAGCTATCAATGATAAACCTATCAAAACACTTTCGGATCTCCCCCTTGAAAAAGTATCGATGTTGAAAACACATCCGGGATCGGCTATCAGGAATAACCTTTATCGTGGTCAGAATGTTTGTTGCGATCCTTCCAGGTTTTCCTTGATTCTGACAAAGCGTGTCGGGCATCGGCTATCGACGATGTCTTTTTGTTCTTTGTTAAAGCCTGTCCTGTCCTGTTTTTTACCGATGTCGAAGAGGAAATGGTTATCGACGATATTGTTATGCGCAAACCAAAAATTCCTTTTGTCGATGCTGATGGAGATCGACACTCGACGACTGAGGTTTTTCGAGTGGTTATTTTTCCTTCTTTGAATTCCTTCCGAGGCTAACCTTGATCGCATTCAGTGAAGTGTTTGGTTGTTGATTCTTTATTGATGTGTTTAAGGATTTTTTATTCATGAAGTTTCATAAGTTCAAGAAAACATGAATAGGTGATGAGCATAATGAAAATAAACAAATACAAAACACTTTTTCAAAAATGAAATCGAATCGGACAGTGTAGAAGATCAAGTGGTACCCAAAAAATAAAAAATTGACAGAGGATGTTTTAGGGTGTGTTGAGTGCTCAACACCCGAAATATGAAAAGCCGACTGTTTCGTGGACCCTGTTTTTGGTAGTTTGGTGTATCAACTTCCCGATGGCGTAACTTTGGAACATGATCTCTGTTTAGGGTGCACAATAGCTCGTTGGAAAGGTATCATCGAGGAGATTCATTTTGGGGGCTCAATCAGATCCCTTGACTATCTTCAAGGTTCTAAATCTTTAAAAAAATTCATTAGGCCCTCAAAATGGCCCCAGAAATTTAGGAACTGAAAAACCGCTAAAAATAGTAAATTTCCAGAAGAATGTTTTGAGACAGTTACAATAGGTGGGTGGCCACCGATATCCACATGGATAAATCCTCCCTCCTTAGGAAGAAATGGTCTCCATTGTTTTGAGTTTATGGGGGAGAGGGGAAAGTGTTTGTTGAATTTGAACCTTGGTGAGTTGCTTGCCTTGCCGGAAAAGTTGCATTGCTTGGCTTGTTGAAGGCTGTTACAGACTTGTTTCCAGTGGGGTTGAATCTATTCAACCAACCTGTTGTATCTTGGCTTGAATAGGCAGTGTGTAGGCACCCTCATAGGTGAAGAAAAAATATCTTCGTTCTCTTCTGCAATCTACTTATGTTCAATAGAGAGGTCTTGGTCCAAGGATGCAGCGGTTGCAGTGTCCTTCTATTCACCTTTTGAACAGATTGTGAAGAAGCTGAATTTTGTAGTATGAGATACTACCTTGCAGAACTGTGTAGGTGGGACAATAGTTGGAAATACCTCTGGTATCCTTTAGAGATGACCTCCCAGAGTAATAATGACACTACGAGGTTGAGACTCATAGATAGCATGACACTTCCACATATATGGTTGTACTAAGAGAATATCACGGACATCCAGCGGGGAAACATCACATAATACCTCATCCTTGAAGGGCTAGATGCCATATGACAATCAACACTGCTATCTGACACATAGATCACATCCCTAGAGAAGCCACCCGATGTTGTATGGTTGCATGTGTGGTGTTGTCGACAATCCCAACTGTTTGATGACCTCTGTTGAGATGAGGTTCTTTTGGATTATGCTATAAACAATGAAATGGAACGGGGTCCCCTTCACCCACATATGTGAACGAAAAAGTTTCTCCCCCTATTCAATATATGTTGGTTCTTCTGGTTGAATTGTTACAGTCATTACAGTAGCAGTGGGGTCTGCGTCAATGATATGTCTTCTCCCATTACTTTTTGAATCAAATTTTGAATCAAGGTTCAACTCCTTTTCTTTGATCTTGGCCACCAATTATTGTTTTGAGTGACATGCATCAGTGTTGTGCCAGGGGATTTTGTGGAAATCACACCACTTTCTAGTGTCCTTATTCATCTTCTCATGACCCTTATTTTCCTGTGGCTTGGACTAGTTTTCGGGAGGATGTTTGTTAGGGTCGTCTTTATCAAACTTTGGTTGTTGCGTATTTTCATACCCGAACTCCAGTTTTTTCTGGTACCTAAATTTCTGCTCGACTTTGGCAACATATCAATAGGCAGCTCCCAACTATGAGATATCATGAAACTCCATTTCAGTTTGGATGTACCTATGTAGAGCCCCAGGGTATTTCAGAACCAAATGTCACTCATAATCTTTGATACCCATATTGGTGCGTAAGGTATGGAAAGTGTTGGTGAACTTCGACACTTCTTGGCCCCTCTCTTGACGCAGCGTGGTCCATCTCATGTATTGGTCATCATAGTTACCAACAGGGTAATATTGTTACTTGACTGCATCCAAAAACATCCCAAGTGGGCTCGGCCCTATATATTCCAGAATTCTCCCAGTAAGTTTCCCACCAATGTTTGACATGGGGGAGAGATTTAAGGAGTGTGAAGGTGATCTTTTCCTTGTCGAAAAAATTGTGAACAAAGAAATAAACTTCTAGCATATTTAACCATTTTTCTAGAGAATCTGCATATATTTGTCCTTCAAATACAAGAATATCAAAATTAACTTGTACCTTGAAAGGAGAGGTATCTTGAAAGTGCCTTCTTGATGAAGACACACCATCTTTTATCGACATGCATTGAAGGACGTGGGAAAAATTCTCCGTCATTTCGTCCGTCTGTCGCGTGAGAGCTTGCTCAAGTAATAGATTAATATAATCATTTTCTTTGTCATTTTTAATTTCTTCTTCCATGGAGGGTTTTTTGGGCGTGAAAGAGAAATTTTCCTCAAGAGAGACAGTCTCGAGACCCAACTTGCTATACTCGGACCTCGTCAGGGACATGCACTAAAAAAATGATCATGAGCAACTTTCTTTAATACCACTGATTTGGATTATTTTTGGAACGAAATGAGAGTGGAGATATAATAAAGAAATGTACAGAGATATCTAAAATATCCAATAATATAACAAACATAAATAAGAGATTCAACCATAAACAGAGAGGTACAATAATACACAATTTCAATTAATGAGCGAAATGTACAAAACTGTAGAAATACAGAGTGAAAGAGTCGCTAGAATGGTGGCAGCTTATCTTTGAGAAGATATGTGATAGATAATCACATTCACAATAATATGATTACAATGAGGCTCTAAATTCCTTTTTAACATAAATAAAATCCAAAACCCTAACCCCGGAAGATGAAAAGCCAACAGTTTCAGGGACCCTGTTTTGGGTAGTTTGGTGTTTGAACTTCTCGGGGGCGTAACTTTGGCATAAGATCTCCGTTTGGGGAAAATGATAGCTCATTAGAAAGGTATCATTGAGGAGATTAATTTTGGGGGTTAAATCAAATCCTTCAATTATCATTCAGGTGCTCTATCCCAAAAAAACTTCATTTAGGCCCTCAAAATGGCGCCGAAAGTTTAGGAACTGAAAAACTGCTAAAAATAGTAAATTGCGAGAAGACTGTTTTGAGCCAGTTGGAATAAGTGGGTGGACACCGATATCCACCTGGATCAAATTTGGGTGGGATTAATACCCATGAGTAATTCCCTCTTAGAACCCTCTCTCTTGTGTAATCATATCCCCCCATCGTCCTTCATTTCTTTCATATTGCAACCAACGATTATTACTCTTATTAATTATTTCAATGTTCATAATAATAAATTCGTCCCCCAACCTCATTAAATAAGTATGGGCTCTTCACCCCAACACTTCAACTCACTAGCCTAATTCACATTTATATAATTACATCAACCTCTGCAACACAGAAGATAGACAAAAGGAAAATCAGTTATGCAGATTCTCTTAAGAGCACCTTAAAAATTGAAAATAACAAGATGAAGAAGGAACCATTAAAGAATGTTCATAATAAGTTGAAGTCTTCATTTTCCAGAAAAGAGAAATAAGATAAATGGAATATAATGGCTAGAAGAACTCCTCCTAAGAGATATCAACACATATTTCTTGGATATTGCTACTCTTTCAATAACTTTGGACATAAAGAAGTACATTGCAAGGCTTATGGAAGATCATACATCCATAGAAATAATAAAATATATAAAAGCAACAAAAATAATCCAAAGAATAGAAGTTACAATTCATTCTCTCCATTACAAATGTTCAATGTTGAATGCAAGAAGTGCAAAAATTATGGTCATCAAACCAATGAATGCAGGATAACCGCAAAAACAGTTTCTTTTTTCACTCAAGATAAGAAAATATGGAAAGGAAAACAAATGGAAGATACAGAATGCAAAGTAGCCCTATATGCCACGAAAAAAAAGTGTTAATGGTACCTTGACAGTGGATTCTCCAAACATATGACAGGAGATAAAATGTGTTACTAGTTGAAAATCTGAATCCTAATCTTCTAAGTGTAATCCAAACTTGTCATCAAGGGAATATACTCATCTTTGACTCGAATAAATGTGAAATAAAAGAAGAAGGATGATGAAAGTTAGTTTCTATTGCACCAAGAACCTCAAGCAATGTGTATATCTTAGATATTAAGGAATAAGAAGAATGACGTATGAGTCAAGAAGATGAAATTTGGCTATGGAAAAAAAGGATGGGACACTTGAGCTTTGATAACCTAATCAAAGATAGTAAAAAGGGAGTTGTAAAAGACATGCCAAAATTCATCAAACCCTCAGATCCTGTTTGTAAACACTGTCAATTAGGAAAGTAGACAAGATTCAGATTCAAGACAAAAGATCATTCTACATCAAAACCCTTGGAGATTGTTCACATATATCCTTATGGGCCCTCTAGGACTAGAAGCATGCAAGGGGAACACTACTTCATGTTGATCACTGATGACTACATGCGGATGACCTCAGCATATTTTCTTAAAGAAAAATATGAGGCATTTGAAAAGTTTAAAGAATTCAAGACTTATGTAGAGAATGAAACAGATCTCAAAATCAAATGTTTAAGATCAAATAATGGAGGGGAATTTGCCTCTAAATAATTCAATAAATTTTGTGAAGATCATGGAATCAAGAGACAATTCTCAGCTCCAAGAACTCTTCAACATAATGGAGTTGTGGAGAGGGAAAACAAAATTGTTCAAGAAGTTGCAAGAACTATGTTGAATGAAGCCAATCTTATTTACAAATTTTGGAGAGATTCCATATATACAATAGTCCACATACTTAACTAAAGCTAACCATGAGAAAAACCCTTATGAATTGTGGTTTGGAAGATCAAAATCTGTGAAACGTTTCAGAGTCTTTGGAAGTAAGTGTTACATCAAGAGGGATGAACATAATCTAGGGAAATTTGACTCCATATCAAATGAAGGTATATTTTTGGGATATTCACCTAACAAAAAGGCCTACAAATGCTATAATCCAAGATTGCACAAAATAGTTGAAATTGCAAATGTAAAACTTGATGATAAAAAATTGAGAAAAATCAAATCTCAAGATGTAACAAAAATTGATGAATGGAGAAAAACCAGTGATAATGAAGAAGATGGTGAATCACAAGATGAAGAAGATATTGAAGAACTACAATAAAATGAACGATACACTGATGGAGAAAACATTGAATAAGAAACACCCATGCCAAAACCACCATCAAAAAGGGCTCAAAAGAATCATCCAGAAAGTCAAATTATAGGAGACAATAGTGTTGGAGTAGAAACAAGGAGGAAAATCTTATATGAAGAACAAGCAATGATTTCTCTAATAGAGCCTCAAAAATTTTTAGAAGCAAGTAAAAGTGAGGATTGGTTAAAAGAAATGAATGAGGAACTTGATCAAATTGAGAGAAGTCATACTTGGGAATTGGTTCCAAGAACTAAAGATAAAAATGTGGTAGGAACCAAATGGATATTAAAAAACAAACTCAATGAAAATGGATAGATCATAAAAAGTAAAGAAAGACTAGTATGCAATGGATCTACTCAAGTGGAAGGAATTGACTTTGAAGAAACCTTTTCCCGAGTAGAAATGTTAGAATCCATTAGAATGTTTATGGCATTTGCATGTTTAAAAGACTTCAAAATCTATCATATGGATGTCAAGTCAGCATTCCTAAATGGAACCTTAGAAGAAGAAGTCTACTAGAACAACCTGAAGGGTTTAGATTGACAGAAAAACTAGACTATGTATGAAAATTGAAGAAGGCCCTGCATGGTCTTAAATAAGCCCCTAGAGCATGGTTCTCAAGACTTGATCAATATCTACAACAACAAGGATATAAGAGAGGAACTAGTGATAGAAATCTATATATCAAAATTAAAGAACAAAATATGATTGTTGTAGTGGTATATGTGGATGACATAATCTTTGGAAGTAATTTGACTATACTAAGAAAACAGTTTGCCACATAAATGTAGAAAGAGATTGAGATGTCTATGCTAGGTGAACTAACTTTCTTCTTAGGTTTACATGTTACTCAAAAATAAAAGGCATATCCATATGCCAAAATAAATATGTCAAATAAATGCTCAAGAAGTTCCAAATGGAAGAATGAAAACCAATGAGCACTCCTGTGGTCACAGGATGCAATCTGAGCTTAGATGATGATTCACCAAAAGTAGAACAGACTATGTATATATCTATGATTGGAAGTTTGTTCTATGCAACAACAATAAGACTTGACATAATGCAGGTTGTAGGGCTAGTGGGAAGGTTTCAATCCACACATAAAGAAACTCACTTAAAATAAGTAAAAAGGATATTCAGATATCTACAAGATACATTAGTTTTTGGATTATGGTATCCAGAAACAAAAGAGTTTACTTTGAATGCATATACTGAAGCAAATTGAGAAGGTAGTATAGATGATAAGAAAAAAAATAGTGGAGGAGCATTCTTCCTAGGAAAGTGTCTGGTGGCATGAATAACTAAGAAAAAAACATCTATATCACTATCCAGAGTAGAAGAAGAATACATTGTTACTGCATCTTTCTCCACACAAGTAATCTGGATGAAACAAACCTTAGAATATTTACAAGTGAAATATGATCATCCAATCACTATCAATTGTGATAACAACACCGCTATAAGTATCTCTAAGAATCATGTAGTGCACTCTAAAACCAAACATATCCCAACCAAATACCATTTCATTAGAGATCAGGTTACTCAAAAATTGGTGAAAGTGGAGTATGTAGACACAAAAGAAAAAATTTCATACATTTTTACAAAACCCTTACGCAGAAGCACATTTGAAAATATTAGACAAAAATTAAGAGTAATATCCATACCTAATTGAACTCTAAAATATTCATCAGAAAAGGAAGCACGTAAACAGGGGGAGCATAATCTTAGGGGGAGAAAAGAAAGATCCCTTCTGTCATTGTTGTCAAAGGGGGAGGACAAGCAATAAAATTCAAGCTATAAAACTCAAAAAGAGGGATAATATAAAAAAATACAATTTTACTCTATTGTCATCAATGCCAAAGGGGGATATTTTTGGAAGTATGGTTTTCATTGATGTCAACAATGTGTAGGAAACAAACTCAGAGAAATAACACTGCATCGTGCAGATATTACGTAGGATTCAAGATTAGGAGAAATAATGCTACATCACATAGAACACAAGCTCAAAGAAATAACTCTACATCATGCAAAGTGCAGGACACAAGCTCAAAGAAATAGCATTGAGATCGTGCAAGATGCAAGCTCAGGAGAAATAACACTACATCGCACAAATATCACACAAAACACAAGCTCGAGGAAATAGCACTGCATCGCGCAGGACACAATCTCAAAGAAATAACATTGAGATCGCGCAGGACACATGCTTAGGAGAAATAGCGCTGTATTGTGTAGAGATCAAGTAGGATGCAAGATTAGGAGAAGTAGCATTGCATTGTGCAGAGATCATGCATGACAAAATTAATGAGAAATAGCGTTGCATCGTGCAGGATGCATAGCATTGCATCACGCAGACATCGAACCGTTGAAAAATATTCCATATTAACAGTGATAGATGTACCATGCCTCATCCATCTAACCTACCACGTGAAACATGAAAGTAGTATTAAAACCAAATTTTTGAGTTCCCTACTATGCGCAACATGGACGTAGTATTAAAGCCCCATTGCGAAAACTTTTGAGACATGAGAAGTGAAACTCCATTGTGTCAAGTTTTGAGACACGAGAATGGAAACCCCATTGCAACAAATTTTTGAGACACGAGTGGTGTAGCGCCATTGCGACAAATTTCGAGACATGAGAGGCACAACCCCATTGCGACAAGTTCCGAATATACGAGAGGCACAAACCTACTGCAACAAGTTCTGAGACACGAAAGGCGCAATCCCATTGTGACAAATTTCGATATACGAAAGGATCATCCCCACTGCGACTTAAGCCATGATTCTTTCCCTAACGCAAATGCTCTGGAAATGGTTTGAAGGATTCATCGGTTATGTTTCCAAGACAGTTAGACATCGAAATCAATGATCAAGATTGAATCCTGATCATGATCCTGCGATAGCCGAGTTTCGACGAATCTAGAGCTATGTGTAATGATGAACGTGATAGTCTTAGTCATTTGTTGGGGTTTCTTAGAATCGATCATTCCATAAGGAAGATTGAATTAAGAAATAACTAAATTTAATTAATTTAAAGGGGATTTGAAGTCAATTTAAGTTAACTTTAATAATAGTCTATTGTTAATGAAGAGGAACTTTGATTCATTGAAGAGACATAGTGGTTCAATGATGCACACTGTTTGGTAAGATATATAAACCCATATATATATATATATATATATATAAAACATTCAATGCCTCCTTTCAAGTTGGTTCTTGAATAATTCAGGGGGTTGGAGCCTCCTTTCAAGTTGGTGCTTGAAGAAGCAGGGAGTTGCAACTTCCTTGAGTAGGTGCTCAGAAAAGGAAGGGTATTTGTGTCTCCTAGAGTTGGTGCTATAAAAAGGATTGGTGTCCTTCACAATCATATATTGTTGTTATATAGAAATTGTAATTCTTATTTATGATAAATAATTAATTGTTTGTGAATTCCATTTTAATTTACTGTTGTGGTTGAAAAAGTTTTGAAAAATAAATACTAATTAGATAAAAGTTAATAAGGTCTTTGGATCTTTATATATTTAATTTTTATAGATTAAATGTGATTAAAAATTAAGTGCAAATATTAGGGCTTGTAAAGTGGAAATCATATACTAAAAGTGCTAATATTGGATTTAAAAGCGCAAAATTGTATTCCTAAAGTGATAATATTGGTTTTCAAAAGTGCAAAATCAAATTAAAGAGATAGAAATATAAAAAAAATTGTGACAATGTGAATGACACATATTTATTAGATCAATTGAGGCCTTGCTTGCTACACATGAATGGTCTTAGTGATGTGAGATATATTGTAAAAAACATAAAACTAGTTTGTTAAATAATTTAGTAAATTATTTTTCTTAATATTTTCTATGTGTGGCAATGATTTTATGGTTGATAGAGTATTCAGGTTTTTATATATTTAGTTGTGTGATTAATTTAGTAGAACTTGTAGACGATGTGTAACCAAATTTAAAAGTTATGAATGATATAAATTAAATGTGATTGAAAATTAAGTGCAAAATCGGGGTTTGTAAAGTGCAAAATGAGATTCTAAAAGTTCTAATATCAGATTCCAAAAGTGAAACATAAGATTCCTTAAGTACTGATATTAGTTTTTAGAAGTCAAAATAATATTCTATAAGTGACAATGTTAGCTTTCACAAGTGCAAAATCAAGTTCTAAAAGTGTTAGTATTGGATTCAAAAAGTGCAAAATCAATTCATGAAAGTGCTAATAGAGATTCAAAAGGTGCAATTTTGGAACCCAATATTGTGATGCAGGAGCATCGTCAGCACATCAAGCGAGCCAACGTGGAGCGGGAGACAGCTGGACAAGCCAACACAAATTTTGAAAAATGCTTTGAGATTGTTGCGCAAGTCTTTAATGAAGCCATTTATGAAGGTGCATTTGTATATTGTATTAGACCTTCAGCCTTTAAGCTCTCGTCGTTTGGTAGATAGTCGACATTTAATAGATTTGATGCTGGTAGATAGGATTTTAAGTCTAGATTTGATAGTTTAGAGTTCGAGAGGGAAAAAGGATATAGACACCCTCATTGTATTATTGTAACATAATAATAATAATAATAATAGTGGAAGCATTCAGGAGAAGAGAAGAGAGCAAGTAGAGAATAGTGTATGAAGAACACCCATGTACATGCATTTGAATTAATAGAAGGAAGCTTTGATTCAAATCCATGGTTTATGTTATTTTCTTTGTGTATTGATGCTATGCTCATGAATGTTTTCTTTCCTATCATGCATTGTTTTTATATGCTGTGCATGTGATTTCATGTTTCAACCTGAAGTCTGAAGGGGAGATGGAATAAGTTTCAATTGTTTCTCTATCTGAGCCAAGAGATTCCTGCAAAGTGTGTAGTCGAAAATCATCCGCAAGGAGTGCGTTGATGAAGGCTGAGGTAGTTTAACTCTTGTTCTTATACAACCAGAAGTGAAAGTGGGTTGCTGAAGCCGTGCAAGGAGTGCGCAGGCTGAAGAGTAAGTCTCAGTTGTGAATTTGAGAAGAAGGCAATCGAGGACTGCTGCTGCAGGAGTGCACAGGGTCGAAAGACTTCAACACTTAGACAAGGTTGAAGATTTGCCGCAAGGAGTGCGTGCAAAGTCCTTTCTAATGATTTGAGAATCGTAAGGAAGCTCGGGAGGAGTAGGCCTTTGAATTCATCGAAGGATAAGCGTAGGGGAAGCTATCACTGAAAGTTCAAGGGAAGCGTCGTAGGTTAGCGAGCAGGCGAACGAGTCTCGTGAAGAGACACTTCTTCATTTCGTGGATGGCATAAGGAGGAATGGATGGACGAAATCCTTCGTGGAGATTTCGCAAAGTTCCGAGGGCTATTGGATCTTGCGGAGGTGCAAGTTCGTTACAACGCAAGTATGGAGTGGTTCTAAGCTCAGGAGGGGCATATTCGTTGATCTAGGCACCGAAGCCGTCAGATCTACACGTAGTATCGTGTGTCGGGAGTTCGCAAGTCGAAGCTCCAAAAAAAGTGTGCAATGAGAGTTGCAACATCGCGAGAAGCGATATCCCAACAATCAAAGGATAGTGTGTGGAGCCCAGGAGCAAGTGGAGCACAGGTGGCTAAGTCATCGGAGTCTCGCAGCGAGAAACGTCGAGATGTTGGTGTCCAGATTTGTGAGCACGCGAGGTTCGATACCCCAATAGAAGTGATGGGGAGTTGAAAAGACAACTCACACGTGTATCGAAGTCTCATTACATCGGGACTTGGAAGTCGGAGAAACCAGTGTTTGAGATCGCGAGTAGCGAAAGCGTGATAAAATCGTATCGGAGATTTGGAGCATCGGATATCGGGAGTCGGTAACCTAAGGATTCAGTGTCGTGAGCAGCAAAGTCGCGATAGAGCCGAAGTCCCAATAGAGGAGAGAGGAAGTCAGCATTGACTGACATATTGGTCTCATGGATTTGAGAGTTCGGTGATCAACCGAGAACTAGCGAAGCTGCGAGTTTCGATTCCCCGATAAGTTAAAGAGAGGGGGAATTGTGGGAGGAGAGAGAATCTGTGGGTTGTAGATTTCCCGATAGGGAAATAGAAGAACCTTAGAGTTCTTCAGGCTGAGGAGGAGAAGGTCTTGTGGGAGCGGACGTGCCCTGGGTGGTGTGTTTGCGTCAGAGTGGTATCAGAGCGAGAAAATTTCTTTTCTTTCTGAAGCAGAGAAGAAAAGAGAATTTCACCATGCCACCGAGGAGAGAAAGACAATCACCCGATCCAGAGGATAGGGAGAACCAGAGAAGAAGAGGGAGACAAGCACAGAATCCAGAAATGGAAAGGCAGATACGTGATCTTCGAGAAAGACTGGAAGATATGAAGGCAACGTAGAGATGCACAGCCAGTTCTGGAGATTTAAGTGACTCCGAAGGAGAAGTTGAAGTTGAACAACAAGGAGAAGTTGCAGCCGAAGATGCAGCCAATGAGCGATTAATTAAGGCTATCGCCCGGATGAGTTCGAAAACAAAGATGGACATTCCAACTTATGAAGGGAATCTGGATGCAAAAGAGCTATTGGATTGGATCCGAGCTCTTGACACTTACTTCGATTATGAAAATATCGAAGAAGATAAGAAGGTTAGGCATGATGTCACAAAATTAAAGGGACACGCAGCATTATGGTGGGACGAGCATCAAGCAGATAGACGTTCCAAAGGCAAGCAGAAGATTAAAAGCTAGGATCGAATGATTGCGAAGATGAAGGAAAAGTTCATCCCAAGGGATTATCAAATCACACTGTTCAGGAGAATGCAGAACCTGAGACAGAAGCTGATGACAGTGAAGGAGTATACTGAGGAATTCTACAAGCTAAATATCAGAGCAGGTCATCGGGAGAGCGATGATGAAAAGGTTGCCAAGTATATGAATGGCTTGAGATATGATATCCAAGACGAGATGAGTATGACAACCATCAGGATGGTGGAGGATCCGTATCAAATGGCATTGAAAGATGAAGAGAAGCTGAGCCGTAAGCCAGGACAACAAGGCCGAGGTAGGAGCCAGCCCAAAGGTAAGTCAGTTGCCCAAGATAGGTTCCAGAAATCCAAGGACGATTGGAAGAAGCCTCAGACTAGAACAGAAAGAGGTGGAAGTTCGCAGCGAGGTCAGCATGTTGAACAATGAAGGCAACATACAAAACAGGGTGGAGGATATGCTGATAATAACACATTTCCTCGTACCAGAGGTAGAGGAAGAGGCAGAGGTGGAGTCATCACATGCTTCACATGTGGATAGAATGGGCACAAGTCAGTTGACTGTCCAGATAGGAAGAAGGATGGAGGAGAATATCACATCCCCGAGGCACAGAGGCGAGATACTGAAGAAGAAGACGTAGAAGAAGGAAGGTCATTGATGATGCATAAGGTTCTCTTAACACCCGAGAAGGAGGTGGAGGAAACAGCTCAAAGAAACAAACTTTTCAAAACTGCTTGCAGGACCAAAGACAGGGTGTGCAAGGTTATCGTGGACAGTGGTAGCACAGATAATCTTGTTTCAACCAAGATGGTGGAGAAACTAGAGCTGGAAACAACTGATCACCCGAGTCCATACAAAGTTTCATGGCTACAGAAGGGACATCAGGTAAATGTCACTAAACAGTGCTTAGTGGACATCACGATAGGAGGATATAATGATAGGATTTTATGTGATGTTATTCCTATGGATGTATGTCATTTATTGTTGGGCAGACCATGGCAATATGACAGGAACGTAGTTCATGATGGGAAGATGAATACGTATAATTTGGAGAAGAATGGAAGAATACATATGCTACTTCCAATTAAAGATAAAGAAGTAAAACCACAACCGAGAAATATTGTACTTCTCATGAGTGGGAAGGAACTTCTAGCGGAAGTAAAGAATAAGGAAGATCCACAATTCTTTATGGTCAGGAAGCCAAAAATCGTTTTGACCAGCACAAGGGTGGATGATTTGCCGGAAGAAATTCAGGAACTGCTGGAAGAGTTCGCCGACATTGTGGTAGACGAATTACCTCATTCGTTGTTGTCGATGAGGAGTGTAATTCACCATATAGACCTCATACCAGAAGCCAGTTTGCCGAATAAAGCCGTGTACAGGTTGACGCCACAGGAGAATGAAGAGGTTAAAAGGAAGGTACAGGAACTGTTGGATAAGGGACTGATCAGGGAAAGTTTAAGCCCGTGTGCCGTTCCAACGGTATTGAGTCCAAAGAAAGATGGAGGTTGGAGAATGTGCACCGATTCCAGAGCCATTAACAAGATAACCATCAGGTACAGGTTTCCATTGCCACGGATGGACGACTTGATGGACTATTTAAGTGGAGCCAATTTTTTTTCAAAGGTTGATTTGAAAAGTGGATACCATCAGATTCACATGAGGGAAGGCGATGAGTGGAAGACATCCTTAAAAACCAACGAAGGGTTGTATGAATGGCTAGTCATGTCATTTGGCTTGATGAATGCACTGAGTACCTTCATGAGGTTGATGAATGAAGTGCTGAAAGAATTCATTGGTAAGTTTGTCATTGTTTATCTGGATGACATATTGATTTTCAGCAAAACAAAAGAAGAATATCTGAAGCATTTAGCTGCAGTAATGAAGAAGCTACAACAGGAGAAGCTATTGATCAACATGAGGAAATATTCATTTATGAAGACAACACTCATTTACTTGGGATTTTTCATATCGGCGAATGAATTAAAGATGGATCCAAGTAAAGTGGAGGTAATTAAAAATTGGCCATCACCAAGAAATATTTTCGAGGTGAGAAGTTTTCATGGTTTGGCTAGTTTCTACCGAAAATTCATCATGAATTTCAGTGGAATTAGCGCAGTGATGATGGGTACCTTCAAGAAATAACATAAATCTTTTCATTGGACTGAAGAAGCAAAGAAGAGTTTCAACCTGTTGAAACAAAAGATCATGGAACAGCCGGTTTTGGTGTTGTCGGATTTCCAGAAGGTGTTCCAGGTCAAATGTGATGCAAGTGGCTTTGCCATAGGAGCGGTCTTGAGCCAGGAGGACAGACCAATTGCATATTTCAGCGAGAAGCTGGATGAGGCAAAAGTGAAGTACTCCACGTATGATAAAAAAATTTATGCTATCATACAGGCATTGAAGAAATGGAGGCATTACTTGATCTCGAAAGAATTTGTTTTGTATAGTGATAATCATGCATTGCAGTTTGTGACTCAATAGGAGAAGTTGAATCAGAAACATGCTAAATGGGTAGAGTATATGCATAATTTTACATTTGTAATTAAACACATTTCAGGTACTGCTAACAAAGTGGTTGATGCTTTGAGTAGGAAGTGTTTGTTGCTGCAGGAGTTCTGAATCAAAACATTGAGTTTTGAAAATCTTAGGGACATGTATGTAGGTGATGCAGATTTGGCAGAGGCATATGAAGTAGCTGAGAACCCAGTTCTCAGAGACAGAAGCCCATGGATAGATTACATGATCCAAAATGGGTTGTTGTTCAGAGGAAATCAGCTGTGTATTCCGAATTGCTCCATGAGGGAGAACTTATTGAAGGAGAAGCATAACGGAGGCTTGGCAGGGCATTTTGGCCATGAAAAGACATTTGCAAAGCTAAGCGAAGCATACTTTTGGCTAGGGATGCGGTCGAAAGTCAAGATATTTGTAGACAGGTGCAAAATTTGCCAGCATTCAAAGGGCAGGAAGCAGAATGCGGGATTCTATCAACCATTACCCATACCAGGAAGGCCATGGGAGGCCATAAGCATGGATTTCATATTGGGATTACCTAGGATGCAAAGAGGACATGATTCGATCTTTGTGGTGGTTGACAGGTTTTCCAAGATGGCACATTTTATCCCGTGTTAGAATACCAATGATGCGACTCATATCGCGAATATGTTCTTCAAGGAGGTCATTCGACTTCACAGGTTACCCAGAAGTATAGTATCGGACAGGGATACAAAATTCATTGGACATTTCTGGAGGACACTCTGGAAGAAGATGGGGACTAACTTGATGTTTAGTTCTGCCTATCATCCACAGACGGATGGGCAAACAGAGGTGGTAAATAGGAGTCTGGGAGACTTATTAAGAAGCTTGGTGGTAGAGCACCACAACAGTTGGGACAATGTGTTGCCATAGGCAAAGTTTGCATACAACGACTCAGTGAACAGAAGCACAGGGAAAAGTCCATTTCAGATTATATATGGCACACAGTCGAGAGGAGTTTCTGAATTGAGAGATTCAGAGCATACTACTACTAGCAGTGCTAGTGCAGAATAATTTGTTGAGACAATGAAAGAACTTCACAGTCAAGTGAAGGAGCGACTGATAAAATCAAATCAAGAATATAAGCGCAGAGCCGATCAGCGGAAGAGACAACTTCAGTTCGAAGTTGGTGATATAGTTCTGGCACATCTGAGGAAGGATAGGTTCCTGAGAGGAACATACAAAAGCTAAAAATGAATAAAATTGGGCCATGCAAGGTCCTAAAGAAATTGGGAGAAAACGCTTATGAAATTGAGTTGTCGGATGAGATGGGAATATCTCCGACGTTCAATGTCTCAGAGTTATATCCATATAAGGCTGAGGAAGCAGGAGCTAGAAGTGATGAACAACCAGAGGTCCAATGGCAGAAGAAAATGCCGATTGCAAAGAAGCCACAGATGGAGCCTATACTCGACAAGAGGGTGAGCAAAAAGACCAGGTGAAAGCAATACTTCGAGTATCTGGTCAAATGGAAGAACCATCCAGTGGAAGATGCTAGCTGGGAAAGAGAAGCAGTGATACAAAAGCATGGACAAACCATGCAAGAGCTCATGGACAGGAGCCCATGCAATTTTTCAAGCCGAGGAGTATGATGCAGGAGCATCGCCAGTGCATCAAGCGAGCCAGCGTGGAGCGGGAGACAGCTGGACAAGCCAGCACAAATTTTGAAAAATGCTTTGAGATTGTTGCTCAAGTCTTTAATGAAGCCATTTATGAAGGCACATTTGTATATTGTATTGGACCTTGAGCCTTTAATCTCTCGTCCTTTGGTAGATAGTCAACATTTAATAGATTTGATGCTGGTAGATAGGATTTTAAGTCTAGATTTGATAGTTTAGAGTTCGAGAGGGAAAACGGATATAGACACCCTCATTGTATTATTGTAACATAATAATAAGAATAATAATAGTGGAAGCATTCAGGAGAAGAGAAGAGAGAAAGCAGAGAATAGTGTATGAAGAACACCCATGTACAGGCATTTGAATTAATAGAAAGAAGCTTTGATTCAAATCCATGGTTTGTGTTATTTTCTCTGTGTATTGATGTTATGCTCATGAATGTTTGCTTTCCTATCATGCATTGTTTTTATATGCTGTGCATGTGATTTCATGTTTCAACCTGAAGTCTGAAGGGGAGATGGAATAAGTTTCAATTGTTTCTCTATCTGAGCCAGGAGATTCCTACAAAGTGTGCAGTCGAAAATCATCCACAAGGAGTGCGTTGATGAAGGCTCAGGTAGTTTAACTCTTGTTCTTATACACCCAGAAGTGAAAGTGGGTTTCTGAAGCTGTGCAAGGAGTGTGCAGGCTGAAGAGTAAGTCTCAGTTGTGAATCTGAGAAGAAGGCAATCGAGGACTGTTGTTGTAGGAGTGCGAAGGGTCGAAAGACTTCAACACTTAGACAAGGTTGAAGATTTGCCGCAAGGAGTGCATGAAAAGTCATTTCTAATGATTTGAGAATCGTAAGGAAGCTCAGGAGGAGTAGGCCTTTGAATTCATCGAAGGATAAGCGTAGGGGAAGATGTCGCTGAAAGTTCGAGGGACACGTCGCAGGTTAGTGAGCAGGTGAATGAGTCTCGTGAAGAGACACTTCTTCATTTCGTGGATGGCATAAGGAGGAACGGACGAATGAAATCCTTCATGGATATTTCGCGAAGTTCCGAGGGCTATTGGATCTTACGGAGGTGCAAGGTCATTACAGCGCAAGTATGGAGTGGTTCTAAGCTCAGGAGGGGCAGAGTCGTTGATCCAGGCACCAGAGCCGTCGGATCTACACGTAGTATCGTGTGTCGGGAGTTTGCAAGTTGAAGCTCCAAAAAAATTGTGCAACGAGATTTGCGACATCGCGAGAAGCGATATCCCAACAATCAAAGGATAGTGTGTGGAGCCCAGGAGCAAGTGGAGCACAAGTGGCTAAGTCATCAGAGTCTCGTAGTGAGAAACATCGAGATTTTGGCGTCCAGATTCGTGAGCACACGAGGTACGATACCCCAATAGAAGTGATGGGGAGTTGAAAAGATAGCTCACACGTGTATCGAAGTATCGTCACATCGGGACTCGGAAGTGGGAGAAACCAGTGTTTGAGATCGCGCGTAGCGAAAGCGCGATAAAATCGTATCGGAGATTCGGAGCATCGGATATCGGGAGTCGGTAACCTAAGAATTCGGTGTCGTGAGCAGCGAAGTCGCGATAGAGCCGAAGTCCCAATAGAGGAGAGAGGAAGTCAGCGTTGACTGACATATCGGTCTCGAGGATTTGAGAGTTCGGTGATCAACCGAGAACTAGCGAAGCTGCGAGTTTCGATTCCTCGATAAGTTAAAGAGAGGGGGAATCGCGGGAGGAGAGAGAATCTGTGGGTTGCAGATTTCCCGATAGGGAAATAGAAGAGCCTTGGAGTTCTTCGGGCCGAGGAGGAGAAGGTCCTGTGGGAGTGGACGTGCCCTGGGTGGTGCGTTTGCGTCATATTGGCACTTTTGGAACTGGATTTTTCACTTTAGAAACCTCAATTTTGGAATATAGAAAGGTTGTTTTTTATTTTCCTTTGAAGGGCATTAGACTGGAATTAATCCAAATTTAATGAAATAAGGGTTGGCTAAGTGGCCTTCTGCTTATATAGTAATATTGGTAACTAGTTAATAGAAGAAGTAGTTGTGATGTTTCTCTCTTAGTAATTCTTGTATTCCTTTACTTATGATCTATACAAATATGTTTGTTTGTAAAGAAGATTATGAATTGTTAATAAGTTGTGTGAATGTTCTTTTAAGTTTCCAAATTTTGCATAATAATGAGTATAGGTTTATGAAGTAGATTGTGGGCAACATTTATTGATTAATTTGTATGTTTGATAATCTCATGAGCATATATGGATTACTTATTTAAGTAGTAGGAATTGTATCCCTTAATGTGCTTGAATGCTTGAGAATCCTTGTGTATGTAAAGAATGGTAGCATATTATGAATTCAATTGCATTAAAAAGTAGGCTTTATGGAAAATGAATATGTTACAATTGATTCATTCTTGGATTGTAGATCTAATTGAGAAGTTGTGTTAATGTGTTTGGATGAAATGTTGAAGTATTAAGGTTTGATAGACTCAAACTTGTTTGTTTTAAAGAAATTTGTTGTCTCATTCTTGAGTTAGTCTTCAATTTGGGTTAGTATTGTTGATGTTGTTGAAGTAGTGCTAAGGGGCACTACATATTTAATGACCATAATCATTATACTAGGAAAAAATGAATCATATTATGAGACATAGAGAATTACATTAAATAGCTAATGAGTTATGATTCAAATTACAAGGATATCAAAGGTAATACCCTTGAGGTATCATGGAGTTTCTGAACAAATTATTCTTTGGTTCCTAGGTAACAAATTGTCCTTGACAATATTTCATTTTGAAAATTGTACAAATACAAAATCCTATTCTTTTGGTATATGTCGAGAATGTTTTTATGACATTTACTTCTCATTATGATTCTTTTACAATGCACATTCTATCAATGTGCCTTTATACCTTGAGGGTTAATTACTAACAATGATTTTTTTTAAATGCATTAGAAATTATAAGAAACATCATCACCACGAAAGAAAGGATGTCATCTACTTGTCAACAAAATGATAATCATGTCATGCTTTAACAACATCACAACTTCCAATAATGAAAACATATACTAAAAAGTAATAAATTATTAATAAGTGTAACACAATCCAAGTGTTTCTTCTAAAGTGAAAAAATATGACAAGAAGATAAAACACATAATACGACAACAAGATCTTGTTCATATTTTAATAAATATAATAGAGTATGATAGTTAAGGAGTAAGCTAATCTTGTGGTAAACAATCCATATTTCTAGACACAAATTTGATAATAATTCGATAGAAATTATAGATATGAACAAAGTTCTACCATGATCCAAGATTCATGTATGGTGGAACAATGCCCCTAGGGATTTTGCCTAATTTTGAGTCAATCTAGAACGTAAAAAATTCAATCAATTTTCTGGATTGATAGGAAATTTGAATTTCTATATCAACACTGGAAACAAATAATATTAAACAATTAATTGAAGAAAATAATATTAAACAATTAATTGAAGAAAATAATATTAATGTTCATAGATTATTTGGTTAATGGATTTAGGAAGAAGAATATAAAATATTAAAGGAATGTAATTAAATGATTTTAAAAAGAGAAATAAATACATTATGATTTAACTTGAAAAAGACTTAGAGAAAGATGGAGAGAGGAAACACAAAGATAGAATATTGAGACTAGTCATATGTTTATGAGGACTCACAGAAAGAGTGCACTCTCTTAACATTTAAGGTCGAGAAAAAGTGAGTGATAAATTACAATGAATTTATATTCTACATAGACTATAAGCTCTAGACTAGTGATAAAAGATTTGATGTCGAATGCTCTTTCAAAAGTTGGTAGGAGCCATTTATTTCTTATTACATGTTTGAATAAAGAAATAATAATATAAGACCTCAATAGAATTAAATCTATAAATATGTAATAAATTTCTTTAAAATTAAAACTTTATATATGTATATGTATATGTATATGTAAATGTCACATGTCCTTCTTCAAGATGCCACGGTCCCTAATGTCACACAACACGTATAACTCATTTCTACATGTTTATCGACACTATTATGTTTTCATATCACTGTTGTATCAATGTTGACATAAAGTTATCAACATTATTGCTTAAATATTGTCTACTTTTATTGCATTTTAAATTATATTTATCAAAATCTATTATAAATCTATTATTATAAAACCTTACTAGGTAACCAATTTCACTCCGATGTTTTATGTTTTCATTTTAATTTTTAAAATTAAGATATGAAAATTTATGAAATTAAGATCTGGAATTTTCTAAATCAAGAGTTGGGATTACAGAGCTAAAATGTTGTTAAGTGTTTTGTTTCATGCCTTGTAGAGTTGAAACATATTAGGTCGGAGAAGATGCATTTATCAAGCATGTACTTATTGTTTTTGGTCTTAAATTTAAAACTAGACATTTCACAGTTGATTAATGTATGAGAATCGAATACCTTTGAGTTCTTTTGTAATAATGATAGTGGGAATGAAACTTTCCAACCTTTCACAATTCCTCTATAGTGTCATCAACTAGTGTTGTGCATGAAATCCATTCGAGTGTTGACTAGTTGTTGATACATGGGGTAAATGATTGCTCAATCTTCAAGTTCCACATACTCTATCCAAGTGACATGATTGATAAAAATATGTAAGACAAAAGAATAATATGGATTTGGGGTTAAAAATAGGATACCTTATTAGAATATGTTCACCTTGGAATAACCATTGGAGATATATTGAATGACAACGCCAGAAGGAAGCTTACAACAATGCAACAAAGATGCTTGTAGATTTTGTATCATATTATCTACAAAGACATCTACAATTGTGCACATTCCTTTAATTTCTCAATTTTTCATGAACATTGAAGGTCTCTTTAGTCATTTCATAGATTTAAAACTCTTCTTTAAGATTAGATAGATAATGTTCCACACACAACCTAGTTATTCATGGTTATATTCAATTGATTAATGCAAATAATTTAAAAAGGGAATTGAAGTGCTAGAAGATATCAATCAAAACATGTAGAAATAAATATCATGTGGTAATACTAAAAGGAATAGAACATTCAATTACCTTATAAAAAAATGGTGGTAATAAGTTTTTTTGTCATAGAGTGTTTGTACTATACCCATCCTCCTGCTAAGCAACATTACGTGTGGATAACTCATTAAATAATTAAGATTTGTTTCTAATTAATTTCCTGTAGCTTACCAATTACATATCACACCCAGATTTAACCATTTGAATGATACCACAATTATAAATGAATCTAATAACATATATTAAACATGAATGCAACTGTTCAAGGAAACAATGACACACAAAATTCATACAAACCATTTACACAATGGAATAATATAATAATAGAAAAGAACAATTATCTGTTAATGATTAACCAACTGGCTTCATGATGCAGACCCCCTATTTCTCCTAAAGGTTGCGCAACCTCCCAGTCAGAATTTTTGAATCAGGAGCCGAAATGGCTCTCCTAGTTCTAAATTGGAACCTTTAACACTAAATCCATAGGTCCTTGTCTGTGTTTTTTCGACGTAAACCAGCACTAGGTGCGAACCTCCACTCCACGTGATTGCAGGAATGACCATGGGCTTATCCCAAAAGGCGCGTCGCATTTCATGACTTTGGGGTTTCTGGTGCAACAAATCCTCGATTCCTCCAAGTCCTGAAACCCCGATGAGGGCTAAGGAAGGTTAGCTCCTCCCCTTCCTCTGGTTGTGTCACCACACACTCATGAACACATGATTTATCACAAAGGTGCGTCGCAATTCGTAATGTCAGGACTTTGTGATGTAAGACATCTGACTCATCCAAGTCTCGAAAGCCGAAATCACGATGACATGAGATATATGGTCTAGATCCCCCTTTGATCGACGACTACGATAAAATCAACGTTTCTCATTTTGCGACTTCGTGCTTCATGAAGTCTGCTCACTCATTCTCCTGGTTCCTGAAATGTCGATAGTGTATATTTGACGGCCTAGATCCTCCCTCGATCCAATGGTCATGATCACTTCAGGACTTCATGACTCATAAAGTCGAAAGGTTTTTCACTCCAAACCTCCCAATCCCCAAAGTGCTGAAATATTGAGATGTTGGATCAACGACTCACAACTCCCCTGATTCAATGGTTCATGTTGAATCATGATTTCACAATTCGGGGTTTTGGAAATCAAGGACCTCTGTCCTCCCAACTCGCAATACCCAGTTTCGCGAAATGGACCAACGATCCAGATTTACTTGGGATCGATGGCTCCTATCCCTCCCGTGATTTGAGAACTGAAAGGATCTCGCCATTATCCTCCTCACATCATCACTTGATCCAACAACTTGTGGCTATTGGCGCTTCCTCCTCGAAGGCCCTCCACTGTCCGTTCAGGCCATCAACTAGTCCTGGCCAAATATATTGGCACAAACTCTCCCGAGCTTTGATCTTTCAGACATAGAATATTTTCTAAGTCTCCAAAGGTTCCACTCTTCGCTCCTCCTGGGAAATGGGATTCTTGGATCTCACTAACGCTTACCTGAAGTGTTGTTCCTTCTGAGCTTTGTCTTGTATAGACTTCAATTTTCTGCACACTCCTTGCGTCTAAGGGATCTCGATAAATCAGATCCAAGGGATTTATTATAGAGAAACTCCTCCTTATCTGATCTCCTGGCATTCTCCTTTGGCTCAATGCACACCTTGCAGAGCTTTAAACGAAGAGAAACAATTGAAACTGAAAAATTAACAATCACAGTTCCATTCTCTCCTATTGATATTCATTCACTTGTTCATAAAAATAGAATGACAGGAAATTGAAAACATTGTTCACACACCATGCATTTGGATCAATTTTTCCTCTATTATATTCACAAGTGAAAATGGCTACAAACATATTCAAATTACAACAGCTTTTGAAAGCTTGAATTTCCCTACTAACTTGAAGTTCTCTTACAAATAACTTCCCTCTGTATTGCAGCTAACCTTATCTGGGCGTACAAAACCTCTATTTAACTTAGAGGGATCTTTAGGGTTTCCCCTGCTACTTATCTACTCTAAAACCTAATCTACGAGTTATTTTAGACTAGTCTCAATCCAGAGCCATAATGGAAACTCCCGTTCCGCTTGCGAATATCCAAACGTGCCTCAAAGGGTAATTCTAGCACTGGTTCAAGCGTGGCTCAAAAAGTAAATTCTGGCGTTGAGTTAAGGTGGATTTCAAAATATGCTGCAACGGCCAACGTCGAGGTTCTGGAAGAACTCCCACATTCTTAGTGGTCCTTCCTCTGTGCACTTGCCAACGATGCTCCTGTGTCATACTCCCCTTTAGAAAATTTCATGGACTCCTATCCATGAGCTCCTGCACCAACATTCCCTGCTTCTGGATAGCAGCTTCATTTTCCCAACTGACATCTTCTATAGGGTGTCCCTTCTATTTGACCAGATATTCATAATAGGTCTTCCTTCTAGTCTTCTTGCTAATCCTCTGATCAACAATTTTCTCCACCTGTGGTTTTTCTGCCACAGGCATTTGTTTCTCCCACTGAATCTTTTCTTTCTCTTTTCATCCCTCTGTGTCATATTTACTATAAGGATATAGGTCTGAAACATTGAATATTGGCAATATTCCCACACCATATGGTAGCTCAATATCATAGGTGTTTGCATAAAACTTCCTCAAGATCATACATGGTCCTATCTTCTTCATCTTTAACTTCTTATATGTTCCCGTAGGGAACCTTTTCTTCCTGAGATGTGCCAAAACTTGATCCCCTACTTCAAATTGAATTTCCCTGCAATGTTTATCAACTCTGTGCTTGTATTTCTGGTTAGAACTCTACAACTGTTCTTTGATCTGGCTATGGAGTTTCTTCATTTCAACAGCAAAATCTTCTGCTCCAGCGCTTCTGATCTCACCATGTTCCAAGTATCTAAACTCAAACACTCCCCTTGGTTGCATTCCATATAGTATTTGGAATGGACTCTTTACAGTGCTCCTGATTGGTGAGTCATTGTATGCAAATTCTACTTGTGGCAGAATCTGATCCCACTGATTATGATGCTCAGTGACTAAACTCCTCAATAAACTTCCCAAACTTTTGTTTACCACCTCAGTTTTCCCATCTGTATAAGGGTGATAAGATAAGCTAAAGGAAAAATTTATCCCCAATTTCTTCCACAGTTTTCTCCAAAAGTGACCAACAAATTTGGTGTCTCTATCTAAGACAATGCTCCTGGGTAGGCCGTGAAGTCTCACAACTTCCTTGAAAAACAGGTTCACAACATGTGTTTCATCACTAGTCTTCTGGCATGGGCTAAAATGTGCCATTTTTGAAAACCTATCCACCACCACAAATATGGAATCAAATCCCCTTTGTGTTCTTGGCAATCCCAACAAAAAATCCATGGTTATTGCATCCCAAGGCCTCTTTGGTATTGACAATGGTTGATACAATCCAGTGTTCTGTCTTTTCCCCTTTGCATGTTGGCAGATTCTACATCTGTTCAAAAACTTTATCACCTCTATTATCATACTTGGCCAATAGCATGAACTTCTCAACTGTGCAAATGTTTTATCATTGCTAAAATGTCTAGCCAATCCTCCACTATGCTTCTCCTTCAGAAGATTATCCCTCATTGAGCATTTTGGTATGCACAACTGATTTTCTCTGAACAACAGTCCTTCCTAAATTATGTACTCTATCCAATGACTTCTATCTCTCAACATAGGGTTTGTACATGCTTCATATGCTTCCTTGAAGTCTGTATCTTCACAATACATATCCTTAATGTGTTCAAACCCCAAGGTCTTCACCTGGAATTCCTGCAGAATCAAACATCTCCTGCTTATTGCATCAACAACCTTGTTAGCATTCCCAACAATATGTTTTATGAAAAAAATTAAATTTTTCATAAACTCAACCCATTTTGCATGCCTCTAATTCAATTTTTCCTGCCTGGTTATGAATTGTAAGGCTTGGTTATCGCTATACAAGACAAATTCTTGTGGGAGAAGATAACGTATCCATTTATTTAAGGGTTGAATTATGGCATAGAATTATTTATCATACGTGGAGTATTTTCTCTTGGTCTCATTCATCTTCTCATTGAAATATGCAACAAGTCGATTATCCTGACTCAAAACTACTCCTATTGCAACTCCACTTGCATCACATCTTACGTGAAATGTGTTTTCAAAATTTGACAAGACCATAATTGGTTGTTCTATTATTTTATCCTTCAGTATATTGAAGCTCTTATCGGCTTCCTCTGTCCATTTAAAAGAATTTTTCTTCTTCTTCACTGTATCTGTCATTGGTGCACAAATTCCACTGAACTCTCTGATGAACTTCCTGTAGAAACTTGCTAATCCATGGAATCTCCTTACCTCGAACATGCTTCTTGGTGATGACCATTCTTTGATCACTTTCACCTTCTCTGGATCCATCTTCAATTCATTTGAAGAGATCACAAGACCCAAATAAATGAGCTCTGTCTTCATAAAAGAGGACTTCTTCAGATTTATTAACATCTTCTCTTGCTGTAGCCTCCTCATCACTAATGTTAGGTGCCTCAAATGATCCTCTTTAGTCCTTATAAAGATTAATATATCATCCAGATATACAACTACAAATTTTCGAATGAAATCTTTCAAAATTTCATTCATCAGACTCATAAAAGTACTCGAGGCATTTGTTAAGCCAAATGACATAACAAGCCACTCATATAGACCTTCATTCATTTTGAATGCTATCTTCCATTCATCACCTTCCCTCATCCTGATTTGGTGATATCCACTTTTAAGATCTATGTTAGAAAATAAATTTGCTCCACTTAAGAAATCCATTAAATCATCCCTTCTCGGTAAATGAAATCTATACCTGATGGTGATCTTGTTGATGGCTCTGAAGTCTGTGCACATTCTCCATCCTCCATATTTCTTTGGGCTCAAAACAGTTGGTACTGTGCTTGGGCTCAAACTCTCTCTGACCAAACCCTTGTCTAGCAACTCTTGGACTTGGCACTTCACCTCCTCATTCTCTCGAGGTGTTAATATGTATGTTTCTTTGTTAGGCAAACTTGCTCTTGGTATCAAGTCAATATGATGACTGATACTCATGATGGGTGACAATGATTTTGGAAGTTCATCCACCACTATATCAACGAAATTATCCAATAGTTCTTGAACTTCCTCAGGAAAATCATCCATTGATGTACTTGTAAGGATAACTTTGGGTTTCCTTACTACAACAAACTACATGTCCTATTCTTCCTTGACTTCTTTTAGGAGTTCCTTCCCACTCATGAGAAGTATGTTGGTGCTGGCTTCCTCTTTCACTTTCTTCTCCTCTATTGGTAGCAACATATGTGTTCTACCATTCTTCTCCAATGTATATGTATTTTTCCTCCCATCATGAATGATGTTTCTGTCAAAATCCCATGGTCTTCCCAATAGAATATGACATATGTCCATGGGAATTACATCACATAGGATTTCATCTTTATAACCTCCTATTTTAATTTCAACCAGACATTGTTTAGTAATCATTACCTGGTGTCCTTTTTGCAACCATGAGACCTTGTATGGCTTTGGGTGTGCAATTGTATTCAGCTCCAATTTCTTCACTATCTATGTGGATACTAGGTTTTCAGTGCTCCCAGTGTCAATGATCACCTTGCATACTTTGTCTTTAGTCTTGCAGGCTGTCCTGAAGAGATTGTTTCTCTGCATTGGCTTTTCAGCTTCTGCCTCTATTTTCAAGAGAATTTTTATCAACATCAGGGATGCTCCATCCTCTAGTCCTTCTTCTTCAACATATCTTCTCTATGCTTATGAAATGTGATCTTCTCTTCCTCACTATTTCTTCTTCTCAAGACATTCCCAAGACATGTGTCCTATCTTTCCATAGGCATAGCATCTTATTCCTCCTCTGCCTCTTCCTCTAGAAGAGTTTCTTCCACCACCCTGTCTTTCTCAGGAACTTCCTCCTCATTCCAAGTGATTGTGTGGTTTCTTAGCCTCATCCTTAGGCTTTTACGCTCTGTCATGGGTAACTCCCTTGGTTTTGGTTGGAGCTAGACTCTTACCCCTTCCTCACTGGTTCTGTTTTCTAGCCAGCTTCTCTTCTTCCTTCAGTGCAAAATGATAAGAATCCTCCACGGTCCTGACTGACATCATGCTGAGCTCGTCCTGGATTTCATATCTCAAGCCATTTATATATCTGGAAACTTTTTCTTCATCTCTCTCCTTTTGTCTAGTTCTGATGTTTAGGCCATAGAACTCCTTGGTATACTCCTTAACCATCATCCCCTTCTGTCTCAGGTTCTGTAACTTCCTGAATATATTGATGTGATAGTCCTTGGGTATGAATTTAGCCTTCAACTTGGCTACCATTTTGTCCCAACTCTTTCTCCTCTATTTTCCTTTACTTCTCCTCTCAGCCCATAGTTCGTCCCACCACAATGTTGCATGCCCTTTTATCCTGGTGACTACATGTTTCACATTCTTCTCTTCATTGACATCTTCATAGTCGAAATGTTTGTCCATGGATATTATCCAATCCAATAGTTCTTCAGTGTCTAGATTTCCCTCATACATGGGAACCTCTATCTTAGCTCTGCCTCCCAATCTAGCAACTTCTCTCAACAAGCATTCCTCTACAACATCTTCTCCTACAAATTCTTCAACCTCAACATCTTCACTCTCTGCATCACTGACGTCTCCAACATCAGGTGCTCTTCTTTGCACTGCTTCCATTGTCTCCAATCTTGCGCGAAGTTATCACATCTCCCTCTGTACAACACAGTTGGCTAAAGTTGCTTCTCCTCGTCTCCTTGGCGACATTGTGTTGATTTTATGCCACACACATAGTACAACTTCGAGTTCTATGTCTCCTTCTTTTCTCTTTCTGTTTTGCCTGAAGTCTACAGGTGAAGAATCTAAGCTGTGGTACCACCTGATGCAGACTCCCTATTTCTCCTAAGGGTTGCGCGATCTCCCGGTCAGAATCTTTGAATTAGGAACTGAAATGGCTCTCTTGGTTCCGAATTGGAACCTTTAACACTAAATCCGTAGGTCCTTGTCTGTGTTTTGCCCGCGCAAACTGGCACTAGGCACGAGCCTCCACTCCACATGACCGCAGGCATGACCACGGGCTTAGCCCAAAAGGGGCGTCATGTTTCATGACTTCGGGGTTTCCAGTGTAGCAAATCCTCGAATCCTCCAAGTCCTGAAACCTCGATGAGGGCTAACGTAGGTTAGCTCCTCCCCTTCCTCTGCTCATGTGACCACACACTTGTGACCATAGGATTTATCACAAAGGCACATTGCGATTCGCAATGTCAAGAATTTGTGATGCAAGGCGTCTGACTCCTCCAATTCCCGAAAGCCAAAATCATGATGAAACAAGATCTACGGTCTAGATCCCCCTTTGATTGATGACTACGATCAAATCGGGTTTTGCGTTTCATGACTTCGTGCTTCATGAAGTCTTCTCACTCATTCTCCTAGTTACTGAAATGTCGATAGTGTAGATCTAATGGCCCAGATCCTCCCTCTATCCAATGGTCATGATGAATTCAGGACTTCGTGACTCGTGAATTCAAAAGGTTTGTCACCCCAAACTTCTCGATCCCAAAAATGCTAAAATATTGAGATGTCAGATCAATGACTCACAAATCCCCTGATGCAACGGTTCAAGTTGAATTGAGATTTTGCGATTCGAGGTTTTGGAAATCAAGGACCTCTATCCTCCCGCGATACCCAGTTTCGCGAAATGAACCAATGATCCAGATTTACCTGGGATCGATGGCACCTATCCCTCCTAATATTTTAGAATTTAAAGGGTCTCGCCATTATCCTCCTCGTAGCTTCACTTGATCCAATGGCTTGTGACTATTGACGCTTCCTCCTCGAAGGCCCTCCACCCTCTGTTCAGGTCCTTGACTAGTCCTGGCCAAATATATTGGCCCCAACTCTCCTGAGCTTTGATCTTTCATACTTAGAAAATTTTCTAAGTATCTGAAGGTTCTACTCTTCGCTCCTCCTAGGAAATGGTATTTCTGGATCTCGCTAATGCTTACCTAAAGTGTTATTCCTTTTGAGCTGTGTATTGTACAGAATTCAATTTCCCACGCACTCCTTGCATCTAAGGGATCTCGATAACTCAGATCCAAGGGATTTATTATAGAGAAATTCCTCCCTATCTCCTCGCGTTCTCCTCTGGCTCAATGCACACCTTGCAGAGCTTCAAACGATGAGAAACAATTGAAACTGAAAAATTAACTTTCATAGTTCCATTCTCTCCTATTGAGATTCATTCACTTGTTCATAAAAACAGAATGACAGAAAATTGCAAACAATGTTCACACACCATGCATTTGGATCAATTTTTCCTCCGTTATATTCACAAGTGAAAATGGCTACAAACATACTCAAATTACAACAACTTTTGAAAGCTTGAAATTCCCTACTAACTTGCAGTTCTCTTACAACTAACTTCCCTCTGTATTGCAGCTAACCCTATCTGGGTGTACAAATCCTATATTTAACTCAGAGGGCTCTTTAGGGTTTCCCCTGCCTACTTATCTACTCTAAAAGCTAATCTACTAGTTATTTTAGGCCAGTCTCAATCCAGAGCTGTAATGGAAACTCTCACTCCACTTGCGATTATCCAAACATGCCTCAAAGGGTAATTTCAACACTGGTTCAAGTGTGCCTCAAAAGGTAAATTCTGGTGCTGAGTTAAGGCAGATTTCAAAATCTACTGCAATGGCCAGCATTGAGGTTCTGGAAGAACTCCCACATGCTGAGTGGTCTTGCCTATGTGCACTTGCCAACGATGCTCCTGCATCACTTCATACGAAGGATGAACCTCCCAACCATAAGCATCGCTATTCATTTTATCTCAATAGCAAGACAACCCCAAGTTGAGGCTATGAGTCCACAAGGAGATCCAACCCACTAGCTATCCACTCTCCGCACATAGAAACCTAAAAACCTAGGTTCTACTCACACAACAGTTCTAGTAATCCATATATCTCTTTTCCCACAACCTGCACTACCCAAGGAATGTACCCCCTTCACTTCTCATAGTCCCTCGGGTCGTGCCATTCATTTATTAAGGCCCCTAATGCACTAAGTTGGCCAGGAATCTCTCAGTTGGGAACTCTAGGAACTCTCAGTTGCTTCAATATTTCTCACAACAACATTCACAAGGCTCTTTAGTCATTTCCTCAATAGGAAAATGCACTACATGCTTACAACCCATTTTCCAGGCACATTGACCTCATTTCTAGCATAACACACAACCCAACAATGGCTTCCTTCAAGAAGAACATGGCTGAAGCTCTTCCCAACAATCAAGTTTTTTTCTTGTTGTCCAAAATCTCCCTCTAAAAATCATCCTCTATGAAAAAATGTGATTGTCCCCAAAAAGTTGCACACATTGGCCATACAAATTTCCTCTCTTGCTTGTTTGTTTGACTTGAATTACACTCTTCCCCAAGATGATTGTACTTCAAACCATGATCTCCAATAACTATGGGATGTGACCACTCACACCCACCCTCTTACATGATTTAAATGATTGGCTTCTCATACACTCAATCAACAATTAAAAGGTTATACACAATGGTAATAATTTAGGAATGCCGATTGAATTAACACCCATGAGTAATTCCCCTTTGTACACCTCTCTCTTATGGAATCATAGCCCCCCATCATTCTTCATATATTTTTCATCACATCCAGTGATTATTACTCTTATTAATTATTTCAACTTTCATAATAAGAAAACCGTCCCTTGGCCTCATTAAATCAATACGGGCTCTTCACCCAAACACATCGACTCACCATCCTAATTCACATTTATATAATTACATTATAATTCATGGGGATCAAAATAGGGGATGCTACATTCCCCTTCCCCTTATTTTTTCACTATCCTCAGTGCACAACACCCTATAGGTGTAATTTCATTTTACAATTTTGGTTCCATGACCATTCATCAACATATAGGCTCTCTGGCCAAAAATCACACAAGCATTCTAGCCTAAACAAAATTGCATAGGAACTCCAGCCCTAATACCACCAATATATAGGCACTTTGTCCCCCAAAATCATAAATACATAGGCACTCTGACCCCAAAGCATAGATACAGAGGCACCCTGGCCCAAAACATATATATAAACCACTAGCATTCTCCTATAGCTATCAAAATTTCCATGATCTCTCAGTTCCTCTTGACCTACCCAACCCAAGGAATGTACCATTCGTTTATTAGAGATAACCCAAGGAATGTACCATTCGTTTATTAGAGATAACCCAAGGAATGTACCATTCATTTATTAGGGTTGACCCAAAGAATGTGCCCCCTTTATTTTCCTAAGTCCATATGGCTACACCATTCATTTATCAAGGTCTCTCTGGCACAGGAAAACATGAATCTCACTACTGGGATCTTAAGGGATTCACTGCTAGGAATAACTACCAGGAAATAACTAGCAACAACCTTGCTGCTACAATGAAACTCACACAAAAGTTCACTCTTCAGGCCTGACAACCTAGTTCTTCGACAGTGCAACTCACACATGAGTTCACTCTTTAGGCCTGACAAACTAGTTCTTCGACGGTGCAGCTCACCCTCTAGGCTCAAGCATCCCTTTCATTTTTATACAGTTCCTCAGGTGATCCATCATTTTCCAAGGTGTTCTCATGCAATAAAATGCCAAGTTGTTGCTAGAATTCCACTAGCAATCTACAACCTATGGTAATCATCCCATCTGCATCACTTGCATATAGTCAATATGAGACATCATCATATAATTATAAAATTTCAAATTTGTTTTACACGGAAAAAAAGTGTTTCCCAAACATGCGTTTTCTGCTCATAGTTGTTTGGATCTTGCAGCAGTAGATATCAATCTTCCCTATGGGATTACATCCCTTCCATATCCAAGACCATTTCCCATGTAATTTTCTCAATTTTCACACAACCTGTTATTCCCTTTTTGTGGGATAACTAAGGAGATCATGTCTCGAGGCCCTCAAGTTGCAAATATGGAGTCCAAGAGACTACATGATCCATTGTCAACGCATACACCACATTTGATCTATTGTCAACGCATACACCACACCTGTTAAGCCCTAATATTGGCTCATTATTGCTTAATTGGGGCATATTATATTAGTAATGTTATTTTATTTATGTCAACTTTAGGCCATTAGTTGTAATTATACCTCCTAGTCTCCTATATATACCAAGGAGACATTTTCATTTTGAATCATCTTGTACTTGAAACTTTAAGTGGGGTAAAAGGAGGTTGCCCCTTCGAAGAGGCTTATTATCTAAAATTATCTCTTTTTCAAGGCATTGAGTACTTTTTCTGAGGATTTTCTATGCTATATTGATATTTGGTTCTTAACATATGGTATCAGAGCTCAAGGTCTTGGGGTTTCACTGCTACATCTGAGACACCTTGGCATTTTTGCTATAACTTTTTTTCTACAATGTTTCAGAAGGAACAACTTGGAGGATAATTAGTATATGGATCAAGGTACGTTGGGTTAAAAATTAACTCCCGAGGCCTTATACTTTCAGACATACAACTTGTACAAGATAGGGTTTTGGAATCATCCTGAATTGAGTCATTGCGGAATTGTTTCTATAAAAATGATTCTGTAATGTTTCAGACCCTGAAATCTGGATGATATTTATAGAAATTAGAAAGGTATCTTTGGTAAAAAATTTAGCTTTTGTGTCATCTTAAATTTGTAGATACACCCTGTGTAAGATAGGGTATCAGACTAGTCCTATTGACTAGTCTCAAGAAAGTGTTCCAGGTAAAACAATCATAACTTCTTCCTAGAGTATTCAAATTGAGTGTGACTGGTTTTATTGGATCATGGACAATCTTTATTATTTCTGGTATGAGTTTCAAAATTTTATATCAATTATTTTGTGTGGGGCATGCTATACAAGTGAGATCTCCTGGAAAGGCCAAAAATCATCAAGTTGTGGGGAAGTTACTGTAATTTCCACTTGGCACATCCAATTTTGATCAGACCTGTGGCATTGCAGAGAATAAATATTAGAGAACTACATAAAAGAAAGTTTCATACCCATAAGGGCTGAAACTTGGGAGATACAATAGAAGAAATATTTTCTAGCAAAACCACCTCAAAATCAAGGTTCAAAAGTGATACTTGGCCAACATGCCACCAAAAAAGGGAACTTCTACACCAAACAAGCCTCCAGAAAATCCTACTTGGACTCTTCATGAAGGTGAAGAAATACGTAGGGACATAAATGATTTACAAAAGAAGATAGTAACAAAAGATGAGCTACATGAGATGATGGAAGGTTTAAAAGGGGAGATCATGGAAGTATTGAAAAATTTCGTAACAGAGAAGACACCTGAAAGTGAAAATGCATCCCATGAAATTCATGACGAGGACACAAGGAAGGTGAATCAAGAATGGAGAAACTCCAACTTTGGTTTGAAGACCAACCACATTCCTAAGATTGATATGAGGAAGTTTGATGGTGAGGACCCAATCACATGGATACTTCAGATGGAGCAATTCTTTGATCTCCATAATGTGCCACATACACAAAAGGTACGAATTGCTTCCTTATATTTAGAACCTAATCAATTTGTATGGTATCGATGGATTTGATCTCACAAATCACTCGTCACTTTGACAATTTTCACAGAAGAAATGATAGCACACTATGAGGATACACGGAGAAATACCTTCTTTATCCAATTGATAAATCTCAAGCAAAAGGGTTTAGTTACCGAGCACATTGAGAACTTCCAAAGATTGAATATAAAGGTAACTAATATTCCAGATGAGCACTTGATTGATGTATTCATAGGAACTTTAAAGGATAACAT